>BQNB010024130.1:8219-61061 GCA_026074375.1 Tanacetum coccineum
CTCCTACAAGAGGATTTAGTTAAGAAATAGGTATCACCACCTTTAGAAATGCTCTTAGGGAACAATACCTACCTCACTCAAGTATGTATGTTCCCTCACCCTTTATAACAATAGTGAGACCATGATTTGCAACAATAGGGTATAGGGGAGAGATTGGGGTAAATGGAACTCTCAAAAAGAGTTGCCTTCCTCCTAGGTGGAGGTTGCTGGTGGATCAAATCATGCAGTGTTTAGGTGGTAAAACAGGTGGTCCTAGATCAAATATCAAATAAAGATGCCACTATTTTGTATTGTCTGGCCAATAGAGTACAAGTGGATTATGCAAAGATTATATAGGAGGATCTAATTCATAAGCTAAACAAGAAGACTAGGGAAAAGATTGTTCCCTATCCTAGGTTTCTATCTCTTATACTAGAACATATGATGCCTGAATATGAAAATGAAAATCTCACCATAAACCTCACTCATGTCTTTAGTGTTCACAACTTGACACTGAAGCCAAACCAACCTGAAGAACCTCCTTTCACTGACCACATGAAGGCCATCTGTAAACTAGATATACCTGTGGACTCCAAAGCTCCAAAACCTTCCTCACAAACTGAGGAGGTTCCCCAAGGCAAAAATCCTAGAGCTAAAAGTGGACTCAAAAGAAAACGATCTTCAAAACACACATCTGTGTCCACCACTGAGGCATCCAAATCTTAAACTAGCCAATCAAAAAAGGAAACAAAGTCCAGTTAGGCTAAGGACAAAAGCCCAAGCCATCCTTCACCTCCCATATCAGTGGTTGGTGAAATGCATAAAGAGGCATAACAAGCAGCTGGTGGCCCAACATCTTTAGGGGCCACCAGTAAAGAAGGAGCATACCCTTAGGTTAGTGTGGTATGTCTGCATTTATTATTATTGAACCTGTTTATTCAGCTTCTTTCACTTTGCACTCTAAGTCTGCATCAGGACATGATGCTTTAGCAGATTCCATAGGTGAAGCTGATCTTAGAATATCTGCTCCTAAGGATTCCATTTTTAAAAATAGGGTATGGATGAAGGAACCAAAAACTACTCATTTGATCACATATTTGCAGGGTCTAATCTAACTGTTCTTATAGATAAAACCAAATCTACTGGAGATGGGTTAAAAACTGCGCACACTGATTCAGGTGCAAATGAGGAATCCAAAGCTGATGATATCTCACTTAAATTAAAGCTAGAGGATTTATTAGATATCTTGAAAGATACAAGATCTGCCTTCTTCACTCCTGACTCCCCACCAGATAAACCAATCATTGTTTCAGATAAGAGTGAAGAGGAAAAGGAAGTTGCAAAAGATAAAAACACTAAAGCCAGTTCACATGATGTACCTAAAGACACTTCAGTCCCACCTCCTCCATCTACAAAATCAGCTAAAATTCAAGAGTTAATGGCTTAGGTTCACTTACTTCAGTCTTAAAAGGAAGAGCTGGAACAAGCAAAAGCAAAAGCTAAAGCAGAAGTTGCCTCAATGAAAGCAAGGCCCTCATATCTAGACATCCACCAGCTTACTGAACTTCTGGTAACTTCTTTGAAACCTGAACTATCCAAATTGTTAGCCTTACATGACTTTGCTAGCTGCTTACCAACTGAACTGAAAGAGCTCCCCTCAAAAATCATTGGATTATCTAGAGAGATTAAAGAGGTAAAGAAGCATGTTAGAGACATGAAAATAGAGCTGCATGGGGATCTAAAAGAGATTCTAACAAAACTGGAGACATTCACTTCCATTATCTCTAGTCTTTCATCCCAGGTAGCTTAACCAAAGAACATTCAATGGGAACTTTCAGCAGAGTTTCTTAATTTTCCAAGTCAAGTCTCTTCAGTTTAAGAAAAGCTCAAGACTTTAGATTCTCTTTCAAATCTGTTGCACAAGGTTACTAATACCTTGACCAGGTTTGCCACCATGGTGGAAAATGCATCAGGAGCTATGAGCATGAATGTTCCTTTAGCAGGCCAAGCAACTGCTTCACCTGCTGAGGGGGAGAAGAACATCAAAGATGCCAAAACAAAACTGCAAAAACCATTAATTGATCTTTTAGTCATTGAGGTGGTAGAACAATACCACAACAAGAAGTTACTCTTTGATAAATATTAAAACAAGATGTTGAAAAGAAGAAAAAACTCAAAGATCATAAACTATGATGTTATCACACAAAAGGGCCCTATCTCACTGAAAGTATATAAGGAAGATGGGTTAAGTAAAGTCATTGAAAATCTTAAAGTCAGTAACTTACATCTGCCTGAATGGAGAGAGGTGGTACAAGCTTGTCCTGATAGAAGAGAAAAAGGATGGAAAACCATTATGGATTGATAAAGACAAGAATGGAATACCTTGAGCAAACTGAAAAAGAACTAAGGGCCCGTTTGATTTATAGACTGGTTTAATATTAGGATTTGGATTTGGTTTTAGATTAAGATTTAGTCTAGGTTTTTGATTTGACATGGGAGAGAAAATTAGTATATTTTAATAATAATACATTTTATATACAAATATAAAAATAAGATATATTATAATTTTTGTAACATACAAAGCTTGTATGAAGCCGCGTCTCATGGACCCACTAAATTTTCTTAAACCCACCTTTATGGTTGGGCTAGTGTCAGAGGCTGTCAAGCCTAATTATTTTCTTTAATAAATCAACCAAACACTTTAAATTAATCCTAAAGTTATCCCTAGGGCTGAAAAGTCCTAAACCAAATGCACCCTAAAAATTGACTTCACTAAACCCCTTAAAGAACATGACCATCTGAATAAGCTAAATGAATTAGCAAACAATAAAAGAACCAGTGACTTAAAAGAGTCTACTCTAGGTCAACAAAGAAACACAAGTCATCTAGTTCAGCATGAAGAAGAGATTTATTGAGCAGCTAAGGCAGTAGAATAGAAATAGTTTGTAATAACTTTATCTTTTGTAAATGTAATGTAATGAAAGTTAGAATGAATGGTTATCAGTTTATGTTGATCAATCCATATCAGTTGTGTAAGAAGAAGATGTTTTGCTCACTTACAACTAATTTTAACTTAGGTCATTTGTATATTTAAATAGGAGGAGATTGTTGGGTTCAGCTCCTGAGCCCTTCAGTCTTTTAGTAGATTTAAACATAAAATCTCCTAAGTATTACTCATGCTGAAGTCTTTCAGTTTGAGTCGCTGAAGCTTCTTCAGTGTCAGCTCTTCAGGTCCTTGGAAGATTAGGAAGTATCTTCACTTCAGTTTATGCAATGGTACAAAAACTGAAGAAGGCCCTTGGTTGGAGCTTCAGTTCAGCTTGGTTGACAATTCCAAACTGAACGTTGTCTATCTCCTTAACAGAATTTAAAACGTGTTGTTTCACTTCTAGAAGGTTTACAAGGCGGGAAAAAATATTGGTTTATGTCAAAAGGAATAAAGCAATCTCCTTGGGAAATGTTACTTCTAAAGTTGGTATAGAAGTACATCAACTTTCCTTAAAGGACTGGTACTATAAAGCATGTGTACATTAAATAGTAGCTCAGTCACCCATTTAATGCTTGACATGTGTATTAGGTTAACTTGTAAACCCTAATCCCTTTGCCTATAAAAGGAAAGAGATTACCAGAGTAAATGTCATCTCTTCCAAATAATGTGATACACATTGAAGAGTTTATTTATCTCTCAAACAAACTAACTCGTACTACTAAAAGCTGAAGCTTTAGTTTAGTCATAACAAGTTTGTTTTCTTATTTCTCATAACTCTGTTTAGAGAATAAGTTCGAAGGAGATAACACCCCAATTGTCATTCAACCACCTTGCTATTCCACAAGCAAGGTGTGTCATAGATTCATTATTTGATTCTAATAAAACTCTTTACGTTGAAAAGTACTTTCATGTGTTTTAAACTTGTTCTTTATATTGGTTATATATATATTTGTTTAAAACATTCTTTGTTGCCATGGAATGTGATTAGTCTTATTTGATAAACTTTTTATCACATTCCTAGCGACCAACACAAGCATTGGTTCTTGTTTAAGACCATACAAGGCCTTTTTGAGTTTGTATACATGTTTAGGTTTATCAAAGTTAATGAATTCGAGAGGCTGAGACACATAAACTTTTTTATTTATAAAACCGTTTAATGCACTTTTGACATCCATTTTTTTTTAAATTCATTTGCACAAGCATATGCAAGAAGTATTCATATAGATTCTAACCTTGCCACCGGAGCATATGTTTCGTCAAAGTCTATACCTTCTTGTTGGTTGTATCCTTGTAAGACAAGCCTAACTTAGTTTGTAGACACGACACAATTTTCATCTAATTTTTTTTAAAGGCCTATTTAGTACCTATGATGGTTTGATTTTTAGGAGGTGGAACAAGGTTCCAGACATCATTTGTAACGAATTGGTTTAGTTCTTTGTGCATAGTCGCAATATAACTTTTGTCTTTTATAGCTTCATTTATGTTTTTGGGTTCTATGGATGACACAAAACAAAAGGAGTTACTTTGATTGGGTGCTTGTGACCTCAAGGTTCTTCCCTTTAATTTTCCTATAACTTTATCTAGAGGATTATTTTTGTATTCTTTGATATTCACACTTTCATTGCTTAATGGTCTATTTTCCTCATTTTATATTTGTTCGACTTAGTTTTCTACAATTTGACTTTCAATCAAGTCATCATCTACTAAAGGCGATGTCTTAAGAGGTAGAGGACTTTTGTAACGCCCCGACCCCAAAGGGTAGAAGTATTACAAATATGGTGTGACATCAAAGGCATACATAACAAAAATAATATTTTCTTTACGAATACCAATACATATACCTTTATTTAACAAAGTACAATTAAATATTGTTTTGACTTTATTAACTTAAAATAAAAACAATTAGGTGGTGTTGTAACTATATAACTTGTGATATTGTATTTACATTAAATACACGATACTCATAACGGCCTATAATTAATTAGATTGCATTCGGATTTCTCGAGATGATTTACATACTTGATTTATATAATCAAACCATTCACTTGAGGTGAGTTCATACGCAAGTACACTTTAAACAAATTACGAGTTTGCCTTAGTAGCTATAACTCACTATGCCCATGAATCATGAACTGTTAATTACTAGATTGTAAGCGCGAATGTTATGAATAGATCTATTTGGGATTCACATCCCCGTTCGGGTGAGTAGCGCTCACTAGTTTCAGAGGTACCGAAACGACGAATGTATACCATGTCGGAACAATTTGGATGTTGCGGGTTGAACATCTACACGGGCACATTATTTACATTAATTTGCATACATATATGTTGTAGCTTCAGTGTCATGAGCTTAATGCATTTTGTAATTTCATTTTGAGATATTATATGTGTTACATATCTTGCACTTGGAAATCTTGCATTCCTACTTTATACATTACTTAAACCAGTGAATTCACCAACTTTATGTTGACGTTTTAAAGCATGTTTTTCTCAGGTCAATAAGGCAAGAACAATGATACATTGGTGGTCATCATTTTGGAGTCACATTATCATAAAGATTTAAGTGCATTACATTTTGGAGTATTTGTTATGTATTAAAATCTTTACACTTTTCAAGGATGAACAAGTTAAGCTATGAGCTTTGTATCACACAATTTATTTAATCCAATGTATCATTTTCAAATGACTCATATAGAGATCGTTCTCATATCTTGTGTTATTGATCTATGATGTAATACTCTCAGAACCTATATTCCGATGCGACCCTATTTGGAGGTGTTACATTATTCACAGCCTCTAGTGCAGCTATAGGCACTTTGTCATGAAGAGAAGGTGAAGATTCCAAATCACCACAGAAACAAATGTAATCATATAATAGTTATCATCTTATGTTAGTGACTGCTTGTGGCTTGAATGACAAACAAAAGCTAAAATACCTGATATTGGCACCATCATTTAATATTAGTTTTCAACAAAAATAAGAGGTAAGAGGTTTACCGGAAAATGTTGCTGGGACCCATGGGCGGCTAGCTTTAACATACATCTCAACAACTATAGTTATTTCTAAAGAAACTCCTTTCAACAATCAATTTTCCTTCATCCCTCTCTACTAAAAAAGTTCCTAATACCTTAAAATTTGGTGAACATATACAAACTATTAAAACACCAAAAGCACTCGACTACTTTGATTCTCAGTGATCTTGATTTACATCAATAATCTAGATCTCATCCAAACTTAAGCATACAATTGCATCATATATAATGAAAAAAGATATATTACCTGGAATTGAATACAACATACGTTGGCCACAACTACATCAGATATAAAACCGAAAAGTAGATCCATCAGCCTCAAGAAAGGACTGGACAATGCACAACCTACAATTAACAATCCTTAAATTATAACCACATAAAATAATAGTTTATCAAGAGATCTAAAATACACCCAGAGAGAACGATACCATGATAAATAATAGTGCAGCCAAAAGCTCTCCATGCCCAACATCTGAAGCATGTAATAGATAATAACCATGATTATATGAAAAAAGTAAGCAAATATATAAATATACGCTTGTAATTATATAATCAATATTACCTTTACTAAGAAAATCCGTAGTATCAGAAAATTCAGAATACTTTTGACGCGGGGCTTTGCGTCCTCAAAGTTTCCTGGTAGGAGGGTGGCCCAACATAACTAGACATTACATAAAATATGCACCTTAATAAATATTATAAAAGCAGAAAAAAACCTTTCTGCCTTGTCAAAAGAAACTTTGTCAGTTCTAAGTTGTTTTACTTTTCCGACATTACCAACAGATCGTGTTGATGGAAAAACCCCTACCACTTCTGCCTTGTCTACAGAAAAAGCAAAAACTGCCATAATGTCCATTCTGGTCATTCCTTATATGGTGTGTGTAATCATGGGAATTCGTTTGATTATTTGAATTAGGAGCTTTTTGTTAAACCATTCCTCAAATAGCTCCTACATAGTCAAACCTTAATCCATATCCTCAATGTTGATGTTGATTTACAGAACAGACATAATTTACTTTATGATTTAAACAAAAACTTATAATAAACCTAATAATCTACATATCATATCGAAGAACAATTTGAGCAACCAGAAAAAAATATAAGAAACACAAATCAAGCAATAATTAACAAAAAAACTAACCTCAATCGATTAGATGCACAAAAAATTAAATCAAACACAACAGTTATAGATCTCCAAAATATTTGTTGGTAATTCATAATTATTTTATATATTTGATGTAATGTTTCGTGTGTGTAAATTTAATTGTCTAAATTGAATGCAAAGAGATAATAGGGGTATCTGTTTTGGGGAAAAAATTAAGAGCCGGTATTATTAAAAGAGAATTGATCGGACGGTTTATAATATAGGTGGGGTTTCCACGTGTTATTAATATAGAATTTTGGGTCAAGATCATCCCTTGACAAACCCACCTTTATATAGATAGTAGATTACCATTACGGTATACGACAAAATTGTTGTAGTCGTTTGGTAGGCTTATTTTGGCCCAAGTGTGAGGTCCATCATCTTGGCCCAACACTTCTACACATTTTTTTCTTATTACTTATTCCATTATCATATATCATATCATTATTCTTCTAGAGGTTTCCAATACACCTGACCTCCATCGTCAACAAGAACAAACACCACACATATACATGCCATTAAATCAAATGGCAAGAGTGAGGGTTTAATTTTTGGGGTGTTGATAAACACACAAGAGTTAGGGTTTCAATTTTGGGGGTTTTATGGTGCGGGAAGATTATCTTTGTTTATGGTCTGTTCACCTTCAATTGCACTTTATTGGGGTATGTATATGCTTATTTTGTATGTTTGTGTTTTGTTATGTCTGTTATAACTATGTATATGCTTATTTTGTATGTTATGTGTTTTGTTGTCATTTTAAAATCATAGACATAATACAAAGTCTTCTTAGTAAAAGGAATACTTTCAAATGAACGGTTTGCTTCAAGGAATTCGGTTCAGGAAATGCTTTTGAGGGATGTACTATGCCTGACAAATAATCCTTATAATGATTGGCGGCATGTGATATTCGACCTGTACTTTGGTTAGGCATACCGGATAGCATTTAAACAAATGCAACCCGTGTTTGCAACCATGGAGGTGTTTGATTCCCTTTTGTTTGTGCATAAGTTGTGTATCAATTGTGTATAAGATGTGCTCATAAGTTGTATATTTGGTTGCTACAAGCTGTAGTCGTTTGTGATATAAGTATGGTCACAAAGGCTGATTTTATAGCCGTTGTGCTGCATTTGTGTATGAAATATTATCGTTAATGCCGTGTATGTTTCCGAGCATCTTAATAATGATTGGGCATTGGGTGGTAGCCCAAAGCTGTATGTATCTTCATTGGGAAATTTTGGTTTGCTTCTTTATTTATAGGAGACTTTCATATACATATCCTTAATTAAATGGTATAAATAAAAGAGGCCGTGATGATGAAATGTAAATGTGGGCAAGATCAATGTTTGGAAAGTTGATATACACTTTGGCTGGGCAATCCGGATGGTAATTGCTACTTGAAAAGGTAGCAAGTGCAACCGTGATTACAGCCATGGCTTATTAGCCTAAAATAAGCTCAATTGCCACATATCTGAGCCGCTTTTCAAAAAAGAAGTATGACTTTTGTAGTCCTTACATAGGAAAAAAATAACGTTGTCACTCATCTGGTATGCACTTTGCTAACTACATGTGCCTTAATTGTTGTCTGAGGTGGAAACTAAAAACATAACGGGAAGTGACCGGGTCAATGTGTTAAGTGTGCCTTATTGCTCGACACAGGGTCTATTTCTCAATAGGTGTACGGGAACCAGAGATCCCGTACTCCTAAAAAGACGACGTGTTGGAAATGTGAGAGCTTGCAAGGATGTTTGCAACTCTAGTGATGCTTCTGGTGTTATGCAAATACACATATGCACAAGTATATTTAATAGTTGTTATCGGATATATATGACTTTTTACATATTGAATTTTCACACCATGACCTCATAGACAACCTAAACATATATGGACGCTAGCGAAATGAACATGAAAAAGGGACATTAGATATGCAATGAAGCTAGAAAACCTAAGGGCTCTTCCATTGTTTTTGATGATGCAAATTATAAAATGTCACACCCCCAAATAGGGTCCCGTCTGATTAAGCGTCCAACGACCTCTAAGGGTACGTTTTAAAAATAAACACCGTTACATAAATTCAAAATATTAATAAGTTTACATCGATTAAATTCAAAAGATTCATAAGTTGAAATGCGGAAGCTTAAATGAGTTCAACAACGGTATTTAATGACATAGATAAATTTATGGAAAAACCGGTCCGGGCAAATAGACTTCACATAAGTCAAGCAACGACATCCATGCTAAGCACCTGAGAAAAACATGCTTAAAACGTCAACATAAAGTTGGTGAATTCATTAGTTTAGTTCAAACGTAATTAATGTGGACCACAAGATTATCAAAACGTATGCGACAGTTATAGGAGATACAACTTCACATAAAGAGGCATTTACGTTGCACTAAGCTCATGACACCAAAGCTAATACTGAAAGATAGCATGTACACTGCTATATAAGGCTTGCCCTTCAGGTGTCTGACCAAAGACCACCTAACTAGTTTCGACATGACATATATCCGTTAGTTCTTGGCAAACTCGAACTAGTAAGTGCTTCTTACCCGGATAGGGATAATTAGTCCCAATAGATCTATTTATTCACTCGTGCTCACTTAACCAGCCAGTCGGTTAAAGGTGATTATAGTTCATGATAATTTGGGCAATAGTGGTCTAAACGCTACTTAGGCAACACGTAAACGGGGAATTTCTCATGTATAGTACTTGTGTCCAATTTTAAAAGCAAGCAATGTTTCTAACCCCAAGTTATAAAACATTTAATCAAAACGAATAAAGAATGAGGCTATGAACTCACTTTGATTGGTGAATTGAAGTAGTGAATAGTCTAGAAATAAAGTCACTCGGTAACGAACGGCGGTTCGTAAAGACAACCTATGAAATGAAGGTTTGGTTTAATATCGGAGTAGTGTAGAATTACGGATAATGCATAAGGATTTACTAGTGTACTTTTGTTAATATATTTCCAAAAATTATTGTTTACAAAAAATTAACGCTTGTGATCGTATAGTAATTAAAATGTTTTTGTAAGTAAAGCGAATAATAATAATATGTATATTAATATTACATACATATATATGTCTAGGTATATATATATATATATATATATATATATATTGGTTGGCACTAATATATTCCCGTGTATCAAGTTTTATCATGTGTATTTTCTAGTATTTTCTAAGTATAATAATTTATAAAAATTTCGGCATGACCCGTTCGTGTTTACACGTTTTTTCAAAGTCGTAGACTTTATTTAAACCATTTTCAAATCACTTTTAATCCACTTTTCATAACTACAAACTATACATCATCAAATCTCTTTTATAATTTATCAAAAGACCATTCGGACCCTTATTGGGCTTTTAGACCCAATAAGCCTAATCTTATTATTCGTAACGTCTAACGTTCAAAATAAGTTAAACGTATAGCGTCTAAGTCGTACACTATTAAATAAGCTATTCATGAACTTATTCAATAAGCTACACCGTAGCTTTACGCCTTGGTGTATTGTATTTATGTTGGGCCTTGGCCCGTTAAGTCCAAAAATGTAGTTTTACTTATCCATATAGTCCGATAAGCAAAACGTTTAGATATTAAATACGAGACTTAATAATAAGCTATCAATAAGCTCACAATAAGCCAAGACAAAGACCCATTAAGCCAACCGTGGGCCTTAAGTCACGGTTTGGGCTTGTTTGTTGGGCCAAACTCTTATAAGCTCACATGGGTCCATTAGTTAAACCCGTTAAGCCAATAAGCATCGATCAAGTCCTCGGTTCATCAATAAGCTACAATAAGCTCTCGATAAGCCTAAGTAAATTAAGTCGAACCACTTAAGCTCAAAAATAAGCTCGTGGTGTTGGGCCTTGGATGTGGGACGCGGCTAAAAGCCCAAGAAAGCCATATTCAGGCTTATTTATTAAGCCGAATAAGTTCACCATTTGTCCTTTCAAAATAAGCTAGAAAATAAGCCAATGAATATAAGCCGAAACAAAATAAGCCAAACAAACACTTTTCCTTTCTTTTCTAGTTGGGCCGAACCAAACATAAGCCCATTAAGCTTAATAAAATCAAAATAAACTTTCCCAAAAGCTTATTCACATAAGCCAAACATAATAAGCTATAAGCTAACATTTTTATTAAACAAAAATAACCACGATCACAAAACTATAATTTTCTTATATTTTCTTTTATTATTTTCGAACAATAGGTATAACCTTTTAAGGTTTACGTAGTTTCAAAAACTTTATTTTTACAAAACAAGTTGTACAACTAGTATGTATGCATTAAGATGATCATAAAAGTACAAGTTTTAAAAAGATTAAGAGACTTACAAAAAGAGGTGGTTTAGAAGGATGATTGATAACTAGAAACAACCTAAACGTTGTTTATAATTAACCTGAATACAAAAAGTATTAACCACGAACAATATCTTCAAAGGTTTTTTTTATCAAGATTGGAAAATTTATGAATGTGTGTGTGTTTAATGATTTTCGGACAAGAGAGAGCAAGAAAGAAGAGAGAAAACTCAAAATGTATGTGTGTGAATAATGAATATGAGAATGAGATATGCATGTATTATATAAGAACAAAATTTCACACACTAAAAGTGTGTGTTGTGTGCGTATTCGGTTATAAAAGGCCAAAGAGGGGGTCCATTTTGGTCTCCACCATATAAGAGTTAGTGGGTTTGAGATGAATTAATTTCCAAGGTTTTCATGCACAAGTAAATGTTATTAGTTAAATCGATCACGTAAGTAACGGAAATGAATAACGGCTTTACGAATATTACTGAAAATTTAAATATCAATTAAAAACGTAAAAACTTGTCTAATGACGGAAGACTACAATGATTGGATGCACAGATCACTTCTGGCAATAAGTCTTAAAAATAACAGGACGACTTCTCGGTTACACGTAAAAGTTAAACAAAACTTTAAAAATTTAAATTATAAACCAATAATGACTAAATTATTAAACGGAAATTTGTGTGGTGTGACATCCTTTCCCCGTTAGAAGAGCTTTGTCCTCAAATCTTAGGACGTAGCATTAGACGTAGGTTCAAGATTTGCAAAAAGATGTGGGGTACTTTTTTTGCATTTGGTCTTCACGCTCCCAGGTGAACTCAAGACCTCTCCTAGAGTTCCAGCGTACTTTAACAATTGGAATGTAACTCTGCTTTAGACGCTTGACCTCACGGTCCATGATCTCAACAGGTTCTTTAATGAAGTGCAGTTTGTAGTCAACTTGGATTTCATCCAACGGTATAGCAAGAGGTTCGTCAGACATGCATTTCTTCAAATTCGAGATGTGAAACGTACTATGAACTCTACTCAACTGCTCTGGGAGTTCAAGTCGATAGGCAATTGTTCCTACTTTGTCAATTATCTTAAAAGGTCCAATATAGCGTAAGTTCAGCTTTCCCCGTTTACCAAAACGTATCACCCCTTTCTATGGTGACACTTTTAGCATGACCTTATCTCCTACTTGAAATTCAAGGGGTTTTCGTCTTACGTCGGCATAACTCTTTTGACGATCACGGGCGGCTTGGATATGACTCTTGATTTGAACGATCTTCTCAATCGTCTCGTGAATGATCTCTGGGCCAGTGAGTTGACTATCTCTAACTTCAGCCCAGCAGATAGGTGATCGACACTTGCGCCCATACAACGCCTCAAATGGAGCAGCCTTAATGCTAGTATGGTAACTGTTGTTATACGAAAATCCACCAACGGTAAGTGTCTGTCCCAACCTTTTCTAAAGTCGAGTACACATGCACGTAACATGTCCTCCAATGTTTGAATGGTTCTCTCACTCTGAAAATCGGTCTGCGGGTGATAAGCTGTACTCATATCCAATCGAGTACCTAATGCTTTATTTAGAGATTTCTAAAAATGTGAAGTAAATTTCCCATCACGATCAGAGATGATCGAAACTGGCACTCCATGCCTTAAGACTACTTCCTTCAAGTATTGTCTCGTCAACTTCTCTAACGTGTCATCTTCTCTCATGGGCAAGAAATGAATAGACTTAGTGAGACAATCAACGATTACCCAAATCATGTCTTGACCGGCTGCCGTCTTTGGCAACTTAATCACAAAATCCATCATTATATTCTCTCATTTCCATTGTGGGATTTCCAGTTGAACCAACAAATCGGACGACTTCTGATATTCTACCTTAACCTTAGCACACGTTAAACACTTGCTGACATAGGTGGCAATTTCTTCTTTCATGTTGGGCCACCAATACAGCTTCTTCAAGTCTTGGTACATCTTATCTGATCCAGGATGGATGGAATACTTTGACTTATGAGACTCATGCATAATCAAAGCTCTCATGTCACCAAAACGCGAGATCGAATTATTTAAACATAATGTTCCGTTAGCATGAGGCTCAAGCTTGTTAATCATACCATGCAGATCTTCGTTGATGAAGTTCTCTTCTTTTCTGGCTTTCGATTGAGCACTCAGAATCTATTTAGGAAGGTTCAAACTAATAGTCATAAATAAGGCCCGAACTCGTAGCGGCTTGCTTCTCTCCTTTCGACTCAGGGAATCAGCCACTACGTTCGCCTTTCCTGGGTGATATCGAATCTCATAGTCGTAGTCGCTCAATAACTCTAACCACCGTCACTATCTCATGTTCAGCTCCTTCTGATCGAGAATCTGTTGCAAAATCTTGTGATCAATAAACACAACACACTTTGTACCATACATATAGTGTCTCCACATCTTCAAGGCAAACACTACTGCACCAAGCTCCAGGTCGTGTGTGGTATAGTTCTTCTCGTGAACCTTGAGTTGGCAGGATGCATAAGCTATGACCTTCTCCTTTTGCATCAAAACCGCGCCTAACCCTTTATGCGAAGCATCGCAGTATAACACGAAGTTCTCACTTCCCTCGGGTAAAGCCAAAATTGGTGCACTACACAATTTCTGTTTCAACAACTAAAACGCAACTTCTTCCTTCTCTCCCCTATCAAACTTCACGCTTTTCTGAGTCAACTTCATCATAGGCCTAGTGATTTTTGAGAAACCTTTAATAAATCATCAGTAGTAACCGGTAAAGCCTAAAAATTGATGAATCTCGGTTGGTGTCTTGGGCGACGCCCAATCCTTGATGGACTCAATCTTAGCTGGATCAACATGAATGCCTTCACTATCAATCACGTGACCAAGAAATTGTACTTTTGACAGCTAAAACTCACACTTTGAAAACTTGGCGTACAACTCCGCCTTCTTAAGTAACCTCAGAATTAACTTAAGGTCCCCTTTATGCTCCTTTTTGCTCTTTGAATAGATCAAAATGTCATCGATGAATACAATCACGAATCTATCTAGGTATGGTTTGCACACCCGATTCATCAAATCCATTAATACTACCGGTGCGTTAGTCAAGCCAAACGGCATTACTTGGAACTCGTAGTGACCATAGCGAGTCCTAAATGCTATCTTTGGAATGTCTTCCTCACGAACTCTGAGTTGGTGATAACCAGATCTCAGGTCGATCTTAGAGTAGACTCTTGACCCTTGGAGTTGATCAAACAAGTCGTCGATTCTCGGAAGTGGGTATCGGTTCTTCACAGTAAGTTTGTTTAGTTCATGGTAGTCGATACACATCCGAAAAGATTCATCTTTCTTTTTGACAAACTGTTGATCCCACTTGAATGGATCTTGAATTCCTTAGCTTGTGTAAGGTTTAGTTATGCAAGATAAATCCTACATAACTATAGTAGAAACTTTGTTTGATAATACTAAAGATTATGCGGAATCTAATCTTTAATATACCAAGAATTCTTCAATGAAACAGTAATACAAAACAATATAATTCAACAATAAAAGCTCTAATATTATTATTACAAATAATATGAATACTCTCTTAGTATTAGGGTTACAAAAACTTGAAGCTATGAAGATATCAAACTCTATGCCCTAGGACCTCCTTTTATACACCAAGGAGTCCTAGTCGGCTTACAATACTTTCATAAGTATATCAAATCTTTTAAACAAATAAGATATATACATATCTTTTACATAATTAACTCATTCTTATCACGTAAGTAATCTTGATCTCCAATCAATATTTATCCTTTCTCTTTCTTTATCCTTTTACAATAGAAACTCTTTCAGCAGTCTTAATCCTTCAGCAGTTGTAACTTTTATACTAGCAGCATTAACTTATAACACCAGCAGTAGTAATCGTGTACAAGCAGTAGTAACTACTTAGAATATTTTCTTCATTCTTCGCCAGCAGTACTAACTCTACTCTAGCAGTACTAACATATACTAGCAGTATTAACTAGCAGTACTAACTTTACTCTAGTAGTACTAACATATACTAGCAGTAGTAACTAGCAGTACTAATGTACACTAGCAGTACTAAGTTACACTAGCAGTAGTAACTAAGTTACACTAGCAGTACTAACTACTTAGCATATTTTTCATTAAAGTTAATGAACAACACTAACTTTTGCTTAGCAGCAGTAACTCTAACCTTATCAGTCTTAACTTCCACTGTTAGTAGTAACTTTAACTGAGCAACATTAACATCCATAAGAGCAGCAGTAACTCCAACAGCACAAGAAGCCTTTTAATCCCAACAATCCTCCCCTAAACTTGATATTTATCTTCAAAATCTCAAGTTTCTTTATTGAAAGCTTTATTAATCACCAGGAGGATGCTTCCAAACACTTCATTCAGATACATAACCTTCCTTAAGGTGTTTCTTAACCAATCTAAGAAGCTCAAATGCCATTTCACACTCATAATCAACTTGAAGCTTCACATCATTAAACATCTGATGTAGTGTGTGTTTTGTAAGTGGATACTTCTTCTCAACCAATAGATAAAACATCATGGATTGCATTGTTACACAATGAACTCCACAAGAATCATAAAGCTTCCAGTTCAATACTTTAACTAATCCTTGTTGATTCTTCCAGATACTATCTTCAACATGATGTTCAAACATGGTCTTCAAATTAAGAACTAAGAAAGTATCCATGTAATTCACTGGCTCCGTCTTCTTAAATCTTGCTTTGACTATACTCTAAAGAACTTCTAAGTCTTCTTTGTTAAAGTTTTTAAGCATCTTTCCAAAAGTTAAATACATCTGATGCTTACCATCTGCTCTAATAATTTGGAAAAATCTTTTCTTCCCTTCTTGGTAGATCTTGTAGTCAACAATACTTAGAGATTTGGTAGATAAAGGTGTAGCATCAATAGTTACTTCATCTTTATCATCTAGAGTTATTTCCAAACATTGTTTAAGCTCTTCAGACTCTTTATCTTCTTCCACCTTTTGCTTTTTAGAGCTTTCTTATTCTAGCTCATCTCCTGCTCTCTTTGAACTGCTTTCTTGAGCTAACTCTGCTTGAGCTTTCTTTGAACTTTCTTTCACCAACTCAGCATCCATATCTACAAATGTGTTTACACTTTTCATAGCTTTGTCAAATAATTCTTGAATATTGGCAAAGGACTTGTTCTTTAAGTCTTTGGGCTTCCATCCTGCCATATTCTTCAGGTAATTACACATGATGCTCCTTTGTTGAGCTCTTATAGGTGGCCTATTCCTCTTTTCTTCTGCTTTTTTCCACAAAGTGTTTCTTTCTTGCTTCTAAGAGTTGTACAAATAATTTTGACTTCTCTTCAATACTAAACTCTTCTTGTTCTTCTGCTTGCATTTGTTTAGCCATTTGATAATCAGTATGGCTTCATCTTTTTCCCTTGCAAGCCTCACTTCCTCATCAAATATAGCTTGTAATCTTATAGCTTCTTGTTTATCAAAGCTGATTTGATCTTTCTTCTTCATCTTCAAAGGTTCTTCAACCATTATACCTTTACCCTTGTCATTTGAAGGAATTTTTGTTGTTATTGTTATTGATTCACTTGGCTCTTGAAGAAGAATTCCTTTAGTAGTTGTTGTTATAGCAGTAGTAACCTTAGGTTTTACACTTTTCAATTTTGCCAGTGCTTGAGCCAAAGTTATTTCATCTTCAGTGATTGTAGCAGCATTAACTGGTTCTTCAGCAACACTAACTACTTCTTTAACAACATTAACTTCATCATCCTTCTTCTTAGCAGCAACTTCATTTTCAACAACCACTTCATCTTCAACAACCACTTCATTACCATCTAAGTCATGTACGCCAAACATATCTGTATCAACATCAAAATGAGTACTATCTAAAGTAATCCATGTATCGGCATCAATAGCAGCTATCCTCCCCTGTTTGGATGCATCCTCCTGATCACCCAAACTAGCTTCATCAGAAGAAATTACTCTTATAGATCTACCAACCTTGTATAATCTTTTGAGCTTGTGAGTCCCTCCTTTCTTCTCTAACTTCTTGACCATCTTCTTCAAACTAGCAATCTCCTTAGCTTGAGTGGTCTTAGTGTTCTCCAGGTCAATAACTCTATTTTACAAATTGCTACATAATTCCATCAATTCATTTAGTTTCATACTACCCTCACTACTTCTAAATGTGTTACCTCTTGAGAGTAGTAGATCATTGGAAGTTTTAGACACATTCTGAAACCTAGTTTGAGCAATTGTGTCCCCTATAGTGTCTTGGCGCCTGGGACCACCACCTGAACTAGTTTCAATGGAACTTGGTTCATTAGGTGTTGCCTTGGATTGGGTCTTAGAGATGTTACCCCTGTCCTGCTCTGTATCTAAGCCAATAGCAGTAGTGGTAGCCCTTTCGAAACTATCATCCATCTCCTCATTGATAGCCTCATCTGCAACATAATCACTAGGAATACTAGACCGAGAAATCTCAATGTCCTTTCTCTTTGGCCTCCTAGACTTTTGTTTCCTTTGAGGTTGAGATGTTGATGGTTGAATAATGATAGGTGTGTGATGGGGATCAGTGGGATGTGCTGAACCTTCACCAATTTTAGCTTGAGCTTGTACCACCATTGTTTCAAATAAGGGTGTGACTCTACCAGAAAAGTCTTTTCCTAACCTAATCATATTAGCAAAAATCTTCTTTGTGTGACATGGTGCAATATAAGTCCTGTTGTAAGTTGCCATTCCTTATAGTTGATTATCCAAAAAGACTTGCACAAATCTTAGATACATCAAGAATTTGCCCTCATTCTCTAAGTTCTTCACCATACTTTCAAATATGTACTTTGAAAAATTAAAGTTTTGTTTTGTAGTTAAACATATAACTGCAGATGCCATAATGCTACTAAATTCATTCCATGCAGTAGTCTTAGCACTTAGGCATTGCAAAATTGTATGAATGAGGAATTTCCATTAAGGTGAAAAGAATGCCTTATAGAAAGTTAGATTTTAAGAAATTTTCTCATACCCCATTCTTGTAAGTTCTTTATAAATTGTAGCATTTGGCAGACATTCAACCCCTTCACCATCTTCTAATTGAAGATCTCTTCTCACAATTGCTTCAGTGATGATCACCTTCTTCCTATCCACTAGATCTTGTAACTATACTTCCCTATTTACAGGTTTCACCTTGACAGATGCCCAAAATTATGTAATGCACAGAGTATATATTATAGGATTAACGGTTAAATCATACTTAATAGGGTGCGCATTCAGGAAATCCATAATTTGCTCAAATCCTTCACTTTCAGCAGGTTTAGACAAAAACACAACCATGTTGTGGGTATCAGCGAAGTTTAAGGTCGACATTGTGTTTATGATGGATGATAAAATTGAGTTAGGGTTTATGATTAGAGAGTTTTTGAAAGATTAAAATTGATGAAACAAATGATTGAAACCCTCAATTGAAGTATTTATGAAAATACCCTCAACAACATTAACCTTCACCAGCAGTAGTAAGTTATGCCTGGCAGCATTAACTTTCACTAGCAGTTGTAAGTTTATGCCTAGCAGCATTAACTTTCAACAGCAGTAGTAAGTTTATTCCTAGCAGCATTAACTTTTACTAGCAATTGTAAGTTTATGCCTAGCAGCATTAACTTGCAATTACCAGCATTAACTCCAAATTCAGTCCAAACACTCTATCTCTCTTTTTGTTTTTTAACTCACCAATTCTCTCAATTCTTTTACTCACCAAAACATTCTGTCTGTTTTTATTTCATACAGCTCTCTTTCTGTTTTTATTCTCACCAATTCTCTATTCTTCCTTTTTGTTCCTGTAAACCCATTTAGTACCTATGGGCCTTTTGCCATTTGGTAAATCCACCAGGGTCCAAACCTTTTTAACTTGAATTGTAGAAACTCTTCCTGCATAGCCTCTATCCAGCTTAGATCCTTCAATGCATGAATTACCTTTTTGGGCTCTTCTTGTGATAAAAAGCAAGCAAACAAGCAATTTTGAAAGTCTTTATGGTTTGTTCTTTGCTGAGCTGAACTAAACAAATCATGTTCTTTCAAATTCTGTCATTCTTCTTGTTTGAGGTGCTGAATTCAAGTCTTTAATAATTTGGTCAACTGGATGATCTTTGTGTACTCTAGTAGTTGGAATATGTCTGACAGGCATAAATGCATCCAAATTGTTCATGTCAGCCTCTGTACTAACATCTTCATCATCTTCAAATATGCTATAATCTTCCAATTCAGGCATATTTGGATCATGTGGAAGTTCAATGCTTGTTTTTGCACCACCAGCACTTACTTCATTTATGCTAGCAGTATTAACATTGTTAGTGCTGTTAGGCATATTTGAACTAACAGTATTAATTTTGTTAGTGTTGTTAACATTATTTTCCTCCTCTTGATCATCATATTCATTTTCTATTCTTGGATCTTTAGTAACCTGCTTTTTATCATCTCTTGAAGGTTTGAATCCAACATCAGGAGAAGTCTTTGGACTTTGAGAGAATGGTGGATCAGCATTCCACAATGGTAGTAGTATGTAATCTTTGCCAGGTACTGTCTCCATTCTAGCTTTACCTGAATCATCACATACTTTTGTACCTGTATTACCATTAGACTGATTTCCTGCAACAACTGGCTTATAATTCATTGACTTTGTTAGTGCATCAATATCAAAAAGCCAATTTGGTCCACTTCCTGCAATATTAGGTGTATCCTCACTAAACTAAACATGCAGGTTCTCTTTAACTATTCTAGTTCTACTGTTGAATACTCTAAATGCTTTACTATTGATTGAGTACCCAACAAAGAATCCTTCATCAGCCTTACCATCAAACTTTCCTAAGTGATCTATGGTATTGAGAATTGTAACAGGATACCCAAATGGTCTCATAAAGCCTAAAGTTAGTTTTCTACCAAGAAAAAGTTCATAAGGGGTCTTGTTATGAGGCTTAGTTACTAGTACCCTATTTTGCCTATAGCAAGTAGTATTAACTGCTTCTGCCCAAAAAGTAGTTGGTAGCTTAGAATCAGCTAACATTGTCTTAGCAGCCTCAGTTATTGTTCTATTTTTCCTTTTAGCTACTCCATTTTGTTGAGTAGTTCTAGCTATACTAAATTCTCTCTTAATACATTTTCTTTCAAAAAACTGATTCATCTCCTTATTCTTGAACTCAGTTCCATTGTCACACCTAATTACCTTAATCCTTTGATCTATTAGATTTTCTACTCTAGTTATAAAGGACTTAAGAATGCCACTAGTCTCATCCTTAGTAGCTAGAAATAAAACCCAATTAAACCTACTATAATCATCTATGACAACTAGGCAATACATTTTTTTCATTAAGCTTTTTACAAATGTTAGACCAAACAAATCCATGTGCAACATATGTAAAGGTAGGCTGATTGAACTTACTGTTTTAGACTTACAAGAAGCTTTATGTTGCTTTCCCTTTTGACGCAACACATGTTTGATTATTTTTAAAAAGTTTTGAAGGTAACCTCTTACAAGATTTCCCTTAACTAGTTTATTCAAAGTTTTGAAATTTATGTGACCAAGCCTTCTATGCCAAAGTTTAGATTCATCAGATATGGCTTTTGCAAAGAGACAAGTTAGACCTTCTTTAGGAATAATATTCTTTAAATCAACACTATACATATTGTTCTTTCTAGGAACTTTAAGTAAAACATGACTTTCATCAGTTAACTTAAAGTTTGGAGATAAAACAATACATTCAGTGTCATTAAAGAGGACACTATTCTTTTTGTCACACATTTGTGAGACACTAAAGAGGTTAAACTTTAATTCTCTTACAAAATACACATTCTCAAAATCTAAATTACCAGTTTTAATTGTACCTCTGCTTGTGATTTTCCCTCCTTTGGGGTTACCACCAAAGGCAACATATCCTCTATCAATTTCTTCAAAGTCAGTAAGATAGGACATGTTCCCTGTCATGTGCCTTGAGCATCTACTGTCAATCACTCCTTTCTCCTACAAATCTTGTTGTGGATTGCCTTGCACATAAGGTAAGAAAACCAACTTCTTTTGGGCCCAAGCCATCACTGACTTGGATCTGCCTTATGCATCAATATAATCAATTCTTTTAAATGTCATTGATGCACTGTTGTGTTTAGAAACATGGTCTATAACTTTAGTTTTTGGTTTCTAAACCCAATAAGCTGAGGCCTTAACAACATTGACCTGGTTTCCCTTAACAATATTAAGTACTGCTTTTGGCCTAGCAGCATTAACTACTGCTTTTAGCCAAGCAACATTAACATTTTTATCTTTAACAGTATTAACCCTATGATTAAAATCACTATTTTTAAATGTTGTATTCTTGTTAATGGGCCTCTTAATAGTTGAATGTGCCTTATTAAAAACATTTGTCATTGGTCTTGCACTATTTACTGTTGTTTTGGGTTGAGCAGTACTAACTGGTCTAGCAGTAGTAAGTAATACCTTGCCTGATCTCATTAATACTGCTTTTTGGAACCATGTTCCTTTTAGGACCGGGGTGAGTCATTCTAGAAAAATTTTGGTGATTCACCCTTTGAGTATAGTTCCACACTGGTTTTACCATCTTTTTATTATTAAACTGTCTCTGATGGTTATCACAATCATACTGCAGATGATCAAAACTTCCACACATAGCAAGCTTTGTTAATCATCTCAAAATTACTTCCTAATCTTTGAGACATCATGTGATTCCAGTTTCTTTGGTTTCCTCTAGGACTATGTGTGTTTTGCCTATTTTGATCACCTTGTTTAAGAGTTGTTTTCTTAGGAGATTTTACTTGCTTTTTAGATTTAACAAACTCTATTTTAGCAAAACTAGACTTAACTGTTTTCTTTTCATTCTTATCTTGAGGCACATCTTCTTCCTCACTATCAGACACCCAATCCTCAATAATTGGAGCACCATTATTCTTCCTAAATGCTTTAGACTTTCTTGTACTAGCCTTAGTTTCACTAATCTCAACTACAGGCTTCTTAATTGTAGACTCACTAACTATAGGCTCATTCATAAACTCTTCTAGACCAGAGAATGACAAATCATGTTTTAGAGGCATAAAGTTTCTTGTATAAGGAGGTGGAACAACATTATACCCTAAACCTGTTTTGCATTTATCAACTATCTGACAATCAAGCTGTTTGCTTAAACTTTTAGATGAATTTTTAAAACTTTCTACTATTAGCTGAATTTCATCTTTTTGTTTTTGAGCCAGTTCCAACTTCCTCCTAAGCTCTGTAATGGCTACTTCTTTTAAATAAATCTCGCATTTTAAGAGCTTAATATCTTCCTCATAAACAGACTCATTTTTCTTATAAACTAGAAGTCTTGCTTCTACAGACTCTAAACATCTTTTATAAGTAATAGCATTTATCTTAGATGTCCTTAAGTCTTTTAACAGTTGTTCATTTTGTTCTTTAAGAATTTTAACATTTTCCAAACAAGATGATGTACAGCTTGAATCAGAAGATACCTTAGAGTTAGAGCTTGTAGAAGAGTAAGCCATGAGTGCAAAGTTAGTTGGACCTTCTTCTGCTTGATCACTCCAATTCCACATTATCATCTGCATAATCCACATTGAAGGTTTATTAACAAAGCAGTAATAACATTTGCATTATCTGCAATCGGCAGTTGGTCCCGATCCCGTAACACGTGTAGTCCAAGCACTTAGAGGAATATCTTGCATAACGTCTGCCAAGGCTGTAGAAGACCAGGTATCTTGAAATTAGACACAGTCTTGAGTTCCATTGTAAATCCCAACACTTGTTTGTAAAATGGAACCATATCAGAGAATGATGGTGGTGGCACAAACGAAGCATGATTGTTATCATTTGCTTGCGGAAGATGAAAGATTGTTCTGAAGTCATCCAGAGTAAATGTAAGCTCTTTTCTATCCAGCATGAACTTGAGTCGATGCTTTGATCCGTCTTCTCTCAACGTATGCCAGAACTGTGCCATATAAATCCAGGGTACAGATGCTGATGCGGCAATGCTGAATCGTAACGGATGATTCGTAATAATATTCATCAGAATCTTGCTCTCTGATGGACATTGCACATTCTCCAAGTCAACCTTCTTATTTGCATCCATAATACATATCGCTTGTTTGGAGGACACATTTCATCTTGATGAACATACAGCTTATGTTTGTCGGTTGTGGTCCATGAGAAACTGATGAATAACAATTGAGGTTTTAGGAAACAAATAATTTTGTGACATATTGTCTTTTTCCTTTTCTGTCTGTTTAGATATGTTTCTGGCAATTCTTTTTGAACATATTTCGATTAGTTTGTTTTTCTCATGTGCTCGTTCTTGCTCTTTTTCTGAGCACATGCCATATATCGCTTTATCGAATTGTTCTTATTGATTAACCATTTTTTGTGTGTTTCTCTGGCATATCTTTTTCGAACACACTTTAGTATTTGGCTTTTACGCGAATTGATTAGCTCACACTTTCTGTTTTAGAATATCCTCCACCAAAATTCTTTGTGACATGATACCTCCTAAAGAGATGAAGAATTTCTCTTTTGAAAATTGATGAACCAATACACAGTTATGAAAAAATTCAGATAAAACTCATTCAACAACTTCTTAAAATTGTTTTTAAGGAAAGAAGTAATCATTTATGACACAATAACAGATTTTGAAACTTTTCAAAAATCATGTGACACAAATAAATGTAATACACAAACCTAAAACTCAATGGACAGTAAGTCACTCACTCCTCATTCTGTTGTTGCAGAAAATGGCCATAGCCGACAAATTCTGACAAGTCCACTTAAACAATTAAGATATTTGAGAAATTTAACATATTATCAAAACTTTAATTCTTTCATATTTTGATTATGAAGCCTAAAAACATGAATAGCAAACACATCTAATTCAATATTTAAATGACACAAAGTCCTCACTCCGTCATGTCTGTCATTGGCAGAAAACAGTTCGAAACTAACTGGACGATGACTTAGTCCACTTAAACACAATTAAAGAATAGACCACAAATGATCCATAACAGCAAAGAATTCATAAAACTTGTATAATTGCAAAAAATTATTTTGTACCATATATGAGCTCACGAGAAACTGATCGTTGTTTTTCACCGAACATTCACACAAATAGCATTTCAATCATGGAGCAACAACATTAATACATATACAAAATACTTTCACAAAGCCACAAACAATTAAACTGATTTTCATCATTAACCTTTACTGAGTTTGACTTTTGTTGACTACCGATTTTGACCAGTTGACCTTACCGATTTTGACAATTAACCTGTGCACAAGAAAGTAAACTCGGTAAACTAACAGATTCGGTAATGTACTACCGAGTTTATTCAAAATTCAATCCTAACCATTCTATTAGCATTTTATAACCTTAAGACACTTTTTACACTAAATCTAATGCCAAAGATTATTCAGATGCTACAAAAACTCGGTAAGACACGTTTTACTCTAAACTCGGTAATCTAGCAAATTCGGTAAACTTCATTTTTACCGAGTTCAAACTCGGTAATCCCAAATTACTCAAAAAGGCCTAAAACATCTATATCTACTTACGTTTGAGTAAGAAGTGAAGGTACAAGCGTTGTAATGAACTTAGATATCAAAAATCAGACTTCTACTCAAATTCGGTAAACAGGATTCGGTAAAAAAGAAAAGTAAAAATTGAAATGAAAAGCATAATAGACTCGAAAACAGTTTTGAAAATTGACATTTTCAGTCCCTGTACTTCACTTTTACCGAAAACTGTTGAAAAATTGTCACATTCAGTCCCTGTACTTGATATGTACCGATTTTTGTTTATGAATTTACACAAACTCCCCCTTAAACAATGAATTTTTTCAAACACTCCCCCTTGAAATGACAATTATGTTAAATGCATAGTCCGAAAATGAAAAATTATTACTTTTTCAAATAAAACTCCCCCCTCTTGAAAATAGAACATTTCTAATTTTTATTATCAAAAAGATGTTTTGAATGAAAATGTAAAAACCTCCCGCCTTGGATCATGATTTCGTGATTTGCCCATGTAAAAGATTTTAATAAGAAACTTGGAATCATTAAACAAAAGATTGTAATTCTTTTTAAATTATTATATATATATATATACATTATAATATAAATATATAAATATATAATATAAGTAAATATATAGTATATATATAATAGTAATAAATAGAGTAGGTCCGATAGAATTAAAATAAAAATAAGAAGAATAAGATGGAATTCATCTATGCCACGACATATTTAAATAGACAAGAGAAAGATCAAGGGAGATGCAAAAGTTATTGTAGGTGCATCTTAAATGTTGTGGTTGTGGTTTCTTCTTATCATTCTTATTTTAATTTATCCTTCTCAATTTGATCCCTTAACTCTCTCCTCACTCTCTATATATAAAATATAATATATATATATAATAAATAGATATTATCTATCTATATTATTTTTTATAGAAAAAAAATATGAAAAATAATTTGTGTTATTTTTGAAATTTTTCAATTTGTTTCTTTGTTTTTGAAATATTTATTTATACCAAGAATTGTGTATGTAATGATCTTTCACGAAGTATGACTTATGTCAGACTTTCCAACTGAGTTGGAGTCATACATCTCATACCAATGCGATGAACTAGATACTCAAAGCGTTCTTTTGGAAGCGCCTTAGTAAATAGATCCGCTAATTGGGTATTCTTTTCCGAACAAAGTAAAATTCCCACACAGTACACCCTCGCAAACGAGTTCTTTAATAGAAATTGAAACCGATGTCAATTGCTTTGTCATAGAATGTTGACTGGATTGCACAAAATAAGCAATGTACACTCTTGGAATCACATTACAATCAGAATCCGATGGTATTAAATCCATATTCAAGCAGTTAAAGTACGCACTACTATCCATTCACCTTGAGCACAGCATGCAGACAATGAAACATATTCAGCTTCTGCAGTAGACATCGCAGTACAATCTTGTTTCTTTGAACTCCAACTCACGAGCTTTCCACCTAAAAATTGCACTCCTCCTGATGTGCTTTTACAATCATCTTTACAACCTGCATGGTCCGCATCTGAATATGCAATTAGTTCAAAACCAGAATCCTTCGGATACCATAGTCCCATGTTATAGGACTGTCTTAGGTACCGGAAGATCCGTTTGACCTCTTTGAGGTGTTTGACCGTAGGTCGTGCTTGATAACGTGCACATACAAAAGTAGCAAAAGCTATGTCTGGTCGACTGGCTGTTAGATACATAAGCCCTCCTATCATACGACGATAATTCGTTTGATCAGTAGGAGTGCCTTGTAAATCAGCGTCCAGTCTCTCTGTTGCCATAGGTGTGCTCATGGAGACACATTCATCTAGACCATGTTTCTTTAACAACTCTATTGCATATTGTGACTGACTTATGAATATGCCACGGGGAGATTGATGAACTTGAAGTCCAAGAAAGAACTTTAGTTCACCCATCATTGACATTTCAAAATTGTTTTTCATTAAGTTTGCAAATCTTTTTGAAAAATCTGGATTTGTTGATCCAAAAATAATGTCATCTACATATACTTGAACAAGTAATATGTCTCCCCCGTGACGTCGAGTAAACAAAGTTGGGTCAATTATACCTTTATTGAACCCGTGTGCAATTAGAAAAGAAGACAGTTTGTCATACCATGCACGAGGTGCTTGCTTAAGACCGTATAGAGCTTTTTTCAACCTGTAGACGTGATTTGGAAATTCAGGATCAATAAACCCTTCAGGTTGGCTGACATAAACTTCTTCTTTCAAAGGACCATTGAGAAAAGCCGTTTTGACATCCATTTGAAAGATAGTGATATTCCTATGAGCAGCAAAAGCAATGAACATCCGAACAGCCTCAAGACGAGCAACAGGAGCAAATGACTCCTCAAAATCAATGCCTTCTCTGCTTATAAACCTTAGCCACAAGACGAGATTGTTCCGAACCATGAAATTTTTTTGCATCACACTTATTCTTTCAATGCCATTAGAGCAATAACAATCTTATCCTCCTGGTCCCCGTGGAACCAATTCCCCAAACTTGAGTCTTTCAAATGATTCAACTCATCTGCATAGACTTTAATCCAACTATTTGATCGGCCATAGCATCTTTGATGTTCTTTGGTTCAATAGTGCTAGAACGGTTAATGCTTACATGCAAACCATATAATCAGTATGTAGCCGTTGACAATTTCATAACAGTTGAAGGGTCACTCATTAGACTTTTTACAGTCTAGAGATGATCTTTTGTCTAAATGGAGCCGAGGGTTGTACTTGATGGAAGAATTCTGCATCTTTGATGTTCGAGATTCGTAGTAAGATGACTCAATATCCTCATGATTCAGAGAATCCTATGGAACGAATGTGCATTACCATCAAATCAGCAGAAGCTTCTTGAATGAATTCATCAGACTCTTGAAAGCGATTGAGCATTTTGGATCGTCAGATGTTGTGACAACATGAGGAGCCTCATGTGTGTCAACAATGATTGAAGATGTAGAAGGTGAGTCTTCTTGATCATGAGTTGGTTGTGCAGCGGGATTGATGGTAGTATTAGAAGATTTTTTCTCAAAATAATCTTCAAACATAAGACCGAAACAAATATCCAAATCCTCTGTGAAGGAGTAATTCATTAACTCATCTGAGTTTGATTATAAAATCGTTGAAGATCCTGGTTCTAAACAACTGTTCAGAAGTCCATAGCTGTAAGCTCTCAACTTACATGAATATTCTCCATAATCCTTTGGTGTTACCGGTTATAATTTCGAAACCTCTTGATGTTTCCGAATAACCAATAAAAAACTCCAATGTCTGCTTTAGGTTTCATTTTCCCAAGATCATCTCGGTTATTTGTCAGATAACACAGTGAGCCAAACACATGAAAATACTCAACATTTGGCTTTCGTCCACGTAACAGCTCATAAGGTAATTTAATTGTAATCGTGTGTTGATGATGACCGATATTGATAAAAACAATGCTATATCACTAAACTGCTTCAGCCCAAAGAAATTCAGGTAACCTCAAAAAAATAAGCATTGTGCGAGCAGCCTCAACTAGAGTACGATTACGTCGTTCTACTACTCCATTTTGCTGAGGTGTGCGAGCAATTGAAAATTGTTGCATAATACCTAACTTTTCATAATAAGCTTTGAGAGTTGCATTCTTGAATTCAGTGCCATTATCAGTCCGAATCTTGCAAACTTTGGCTTTGTAATTCAATTGAGCTTGAGCAATGAATTTCTTGATGATCTCTGGAGTTTCGTCTTTCGAACGAAGAAAATAAACCCACGTGAATCTAGAAAAATCATCCACTATCACAAGAATATACTTCTTTCCATTGACCGAAGCTACTCTCATTGGACCGCACAAATCCATATGAAGTAATTCCAATTTGGAGTAATCACTTGGAATCAATTTAGGTGGATGAGAAGCTTTCTTGCTTTTTCCTCTTTCACAAGCAGAACAAAGATGATCTTTTCCATATTTGAACTTTGGTAAACCGTCAACCAAGTCAAGTTTGGTAAGATCGTTTATGGTGCCAAAATTAAGATGTGACAGTCGTCGATGCCATAACCATGACTTTGTTGAAGTTGCTTTGGACATTAGACAAATGGGTGAAGAAGCAGCCATGTCTGAAATGGAGATAGTATATAAATTTGAATCGCGTCCGCCTGTGAGCAAATCATCTCCTTCCAGATTTCGAACATAACATGTATTAGAACGAAAAGCCACTTCCAAATCTCCATCACAAAATTGTCCAACACTAAAGAGATTGTGTCCAAGACCTTCAACATAATATACATGACAAATAGTGATATTGCCATGTATATAATCACCATAGCCTGTAATAGCTGCAAAGTTGTCATTTCCAAAGCGAACGGTTCCCATGAACTTTTCAACGAAGTTTCTCAATAGTGAACGATCACCCGTCATATGCTTTGAACAACCACTGTCAACAACCCATAGTACGATCTGGACTACCTGCAACACAAGAAGAAACAACACATGGACAACTGGGCAATTTGACTATCCATTTCTTAACTGAAACCAGTGGTTTCGTATTCGAAGGATTAGTCTGAGCATGTGGCTTTGTGTTAACAGGTGTCCACATAACATTTGGTTGTGATTCAAACCATTTTTGCCATAATCTTGTTTAGCATGAATGGGCTTAATGGTTTATCACGCATGTTTCTTTTCTTTTTCTTAAACGCACTAGAAACCTTATCTCTAGCTTTTGATGCACTTGCTTCATCAATCTTAGATTTGGAAGCTACAGAAGTAGTATCTAAAGTCTTAGATTGTGTCGCTTTCTCAGAAAACCTAGTCTTAGGAGCTACATAAGTAGTTTCTGAAGATTTTGGTATCCTAGAATTAACAGAGAAGGTTCTACGAGCATTCGAACGCACATTCAATTTATGCTTAGCAACACATTTATCATGACAAGGAATAAGCACACTTTGCATACAAGAAACACATAACAAAGTTTTCGCTCTAGAAGCGTTTGCAACAGCAACATCAATTACATTCTCCTTGTTTAACACAACTTCAGCAAATGTATTATCTGTTTGCTTATTTTTTTCTAACATAAACTGCTTCTTTCTTTGCTTCATTCTTAGAAACCTCTAAGACACTGGTCTTGATATGTGAATCTCTACTCTTTGGTCCTTTAACACTAGATGTAGCATTCATTCCTGTAGAAGATAACACATTCTTAGTCTTGTTTGTTTGTGATTCTTGTTGTGTGACAACTCTGTACATTCCAGGGCTAATGACATTTATGTTTTGATGTGTCCCTGCTTGTTTGGTATATGAAGTATGTGAAGTGACTGGTTTTGACTCAACATGGTTTTCTTTTGTTTTTAAAACAACCGTCTGCTTTTGAGAAGCATTTTTATTTAAGGGTGTGACACAAAGAAAAGATTGAGAACCATGTGTCTTGTCAAACTTAGTATTCACAGACTTACCATTTTCACCATTTTTCATTCTAGCTTTCAACTCAGATATGGTATCTAAAAGATTCTGATTCTCAGCACGAATAGCACCATATGCATAAGTTTTCTCAGAGACATGAGCAATTAACTCATCCATTTCCTTTTGAGTTTGAGACCGTGTCTTTTTGATTGAATCGAAAAGCTTTTTATATTCCATTTTGGCATTATCTCGTTCTTTTATCAAAGATTGTACTTTAAAATCCAAAGACACGTTCTCATCCTCAAGTTTCTGTATTCTAGAAATCCAAGAGAAATCAAGAGGTTTTGAGTTTTTATTCTTCGAAGAATCCCATTTATGTTTTTCTTTTTCATGTTGCAATTTTAACTCAAAATCAACACTTTGTTTTTCACATCTTTGAACATCTTTCTCAAGAATTTTTATTCTTGCTTTCAAACCCTCTTGAATCTCTAAAGATTTCTTTTTGACTTGTTCAAGTTCATCATGTAAGGACTTATCAACACATTCATGGTTTAACAACACACATAGCTCAATATCATGTTTGAGTGATGCTTCCAAAAGTTGATCTTTCAACAAATCATTTTGCCTTTCAATCTCATCAAGATAAACATCATTTTGCTCAAACGCATCTTTCATTTCTTTTATATCCCTTTGAAATAGATTCTGAAAGCCATCAAAGTAATCCAGTAATTCATTAAGAAGTGGTTTAACTTGATCTCGACAAAAATCATTAAGAGCTATCTCTTCCTTTGATGTATAAAACATGCTTGCCCTTTTACTGTTCTGTTTTATCAACAGAAACAACTTTTCAAATCCAACTTTTATATTGAATAATTCATTGATCAAAGGTAACTCACTTGGCATTGTTTTTGTTTCCAGAATCTTAACAAAGGGAATATAAGAAGATGAAGAACATGTTTGTTCAACGAATGATTCTTTTTGAGGAACAAAGTCATTATAAAGCGCATTTAATTGTTTGTAATCAATTGTCCAACAATTTTGTTTGTTCGCAACAGCAATTGGATCATTCATTTTTTTATTCATTTTCTGTTGACTTTTGAAAGCATCCTCTAGAGTTTCCTCAGAATCTCTAACATTCAAAGGAATTTCTATATTACCCGTCCTAGATGCAACATATAACTTTGGACATTCTGAAATTGCTTGTCTGAGTGTATAAGGATTCGGATACCCCAAACCATGTTTTAATTGTTGATCATAAACAGACAATGGTTTTGGACCGAGCATAAACATTGCTTGTAAAGAATTACCAATTTTCAAAAACAAATCAACATTCTTTTTCAGTTTTTCCTCAAGATCAAGAATAGTATCATGATACTTATCCTCGTTTTCACTCATTTTTCTTTTTAAAATTAAATGTGATTGTTGTAATTCCTCATTTTTCTGTTTGAAATGTTTGACCTCTTGACTCAACTTATCTCGTTGTTTTTCGAGATCTCAAATAATCTAGGGATGGTATGATCCCACCAACATCCTCACTTTTCTATAATAATCCGTATTTGAAGGACGTGCAAGCATTTTATGCTAAAGAATCACCTATTCCACCACCAGATCCTATTACTCCACCAGTTATTTTAACTCCATCTCCGGTATTACCACCATCACTACTGTTTGATCCCCGATATTTCTTTGTTCCTGAAGAATTATTACCACCTAAGAAGCAAATCCATTCCCCATCTTCTTCCTCAACTACGTTATCTAATTCATCCCGGAAGCAAGCCTATAATCTAGAACCACCATCTTTCTCAGTCTATACTCCTACCCCACCTCAGATATTTGAAATAGGAAAAAGTTCTATCAAGGAACATCTGAAGCATCATGAGAAACAAATCGAAGATATTTTATATTACTTAGAAGAACTTTCTTTTCACCGCATTGAGAAAATGGAAGAAAGACTTGTTAATGGTTGGATAATCATACCAAGAGATTTTGATGAAGTAAAAACCAAACTTAAGGAAGCCCGTACACAGATACTTGAACTACAGAAGAAGCATATGGGACAGAGAGACAAGATTGCTTTTGTTCGCTTTAGGATTTCTGATTTAGAAATGACCCTTGAGGATATCCAAGATCGCCATCAATTATATATGAAGAATCTTATGGGACACACTTCATAAGTTTAAATACTAAGCTATTATCCTTGTCATCTATTACTTTTATCTAGAATCCCACCACAAGACATGATGATGTAAGATATGTAAGAAAAAGTTATCCATGAAATAATAAAGTAGTAATGATTTCGTTACATCTTGTTATCTGGTGATATCAAAACTCGACATCGTTTGTCAATTCCATTAACTCTATTATACTCCCCTCATACCTTTGAAACACTTATTATCATTGAAATACGACAAATATGGACATCAGTGCAATTAATGTCTCATTATTCTTCTCGATATTTCTTATGATTTTGAAAAATCATATCATCTTCTACACATCACCATTTTGATATCATGTTTTATGCTTAGGTAGGATGATTTATAATCATCTTATTGGAATGAATTAGGACGCTTCTTCATTTAAATAAGGAAATTATAAACCACCGAACTATGAATTTATAAATTCTCAGTTACAAGGATTTGGACGCTTCTCTTTGTAAGTGACAAATTATAAATAAGTAGGCTTAAGTATATGGCATACGTACAAACAACATTCTTTCAATCTGTGATCCGTTTGTACGAACAAATCCCTTACTTCATATTATCTTCATATGAATAAATCTCTGAACTTTTACACTCCATCATTCAACTAAATCTCGGGACGAGATTTCTGTAAGGTTGGGGGACTATAACAACCCGAAATTTTCACCAATGTAATATCTCTCTGTTATATAATATATCACTTTTTTTCAGGGAAATTTTTCGCTTTATTACATTACTTACCTTACCAATATCTCAATATGCAACGCAACTTGCATAACTAAAGTTAACGAGCTCACGCAACCTACCTATGGCAATCCTATCTACATATATGTCAAGCAAACATCATAACATGTCAAGTCAATGACCTAATATCTATTTTATCACATACGTTATTCATTTAACGTAGATTTCTCGACATTAATATCAAATGAACATAAACCGTTAATGTTTATGCCAAAACCCTAATTTTGGGTAATGTAAACATCCAAGATGAATGTACAATCAATCAAAGCTCATGTACAAGTAATATAACATCTCATTTGAATATACTTTCCCTCCAAAATAAGGTAACAACAACAAGCAACAACATCTACCCCATTGACCGCAACAACAATAAACCACTTCAACTATGCAACAACAACAACTATCAAAATAACCACAACAATCACAACCACCACCAGCAGAATAGAAGACAAGAAACTATTAGTACTTATTCTGCCAAAAGATACCACAAATACCTTCCTTTATGTACAAGATGCACCATGCGCATACTCCAGGAGTTTTGCATGTCAAATGTGTCAGTTTTGCAACAAGGATAGGTCATCAAAACTAGGAAATTCGCATAATAAATGGACCTCGTTCGAATTACTAGATTTAGTTTCTTAGTTTAGCTATTATGTTAGAATCTAACCACATGGTGTGTGGTATAAATAAAACATTTGTCAAAATCTTGACTATTTGTAAAGTATAAAGGAAGTTGTTTTCGATATAATACAATTCAGTTGTATACCTCACTATTTCTTACATACCATTTTCTAGGGTCGCCTTCTGGACTTTGTTAAAACCTACCTTTCAAAATAATCTTATTACAGCATCATCAATTGGATGGTTTACTTTATCCCAAGTATCATGCCTACATTTTTTTTTTGCGATAAGAAAGTCATCTACAGTCCTTATCAGAACGGTTAAAACTTCCTTTGATCACTCGATAGTGACCAAAACCATAACCCGACCTAAATCTTATATCCTATATAAAAACCGAAAGATATATTATCCAGGATATCCGTTTTTTCTTCTTATCCTTCAGCAATTAATTATTTCAATCATCTGGAGGTGAATAAAACTTACTATCACCCAGATATTAATGGACTTATTCGTTCAACTTTAAGGTTCAAGCGTTTTACTTCAAAAATCGGATTCTTAAGTCAGACTATCATAAATTGAGAGTAAGGATATAAAGATATTCCTTTATTACTTCTTTCAGAACGAGGATACTGGCACTATAAATTCAAAGTAATTGTGGTTTAATTAACAGCCTATCATATTCATGGAATATCATGAATCAGGTATGTAGACCATACTTAGATAAATTCATAATAGTGGTTTTGCAATGATATTCTTATTACTCTTTATACAAAGAAGAACAAGCAGAAATGTGGAAAAATAATTTTGAAATACTTGAAGGGAGGAATAGGAAATTGTATGCCGATTCTCTAAACGTGATTTGTGGATCAGTATCGGGTGGGTGATTTAATGGTCTCATTATCCTTCTCTAGCTTTTATCTTCTACCCTAATACCGTTTTGATATCATGTTTTATGCTTAAATAGTTGATGTATAATCATCTTATTGAAATGAATTAGGACGCTTCTTCATTTTTGAATAAGGAGTTTATAAAACCATCTTGAACTAATGAATTTATAAATTCTCAATTACAAGGATTGGGACGCCTCTGTTTGTAAATGACAAATTATAAATGAGTGGGCTTAAGTATGGCATTCGTACAAACAAGTTTCTTTCAAATCCGTTTGTACAAACAAATTCCTTATTATCATTATTACCTTCATACAGTTAAGTATCTAGTCATTCATTGTTCATTTCCCAAAATTTTATCCACATGATATGCAACTCTCTTACATTTCATCAAATATTTTCTTGAATCATTACGGCATTCAGTCTTCTTAATAGCGAGGACTAGAATAATTCAAGAAACTACTGAAAAGATCGTTTTGACAAATTCGTCATCAACTAATGAGTTACGACCAATGTGAGGCGAAATCTTTAGAACTTTAAGTGGCTATAGTGTTATGTTCACCTCGCAATGAATATCTTTCGATTCGGGAAACGTGGAAAGCTTAATCCCCGATACATTGACATTCAAATTATGAACGATTAACTAGTGGATCGTACAAACTAGAGCTTACTAAAAAGCTTAGTTGTATACACATTTCTAATCTCAAGAAATGCTTATCCGATTGAATCTTTCATAATTCATAAATGTTCTTTAACTCGTACGACAAAATAAACTTTTGTAGAAGGGGAAACAGTGGAAATTATAGATCGGTGAAATCAAGCAACTATGCGAAGTCGTTATTTCCCTATAATCAAAGTGCGACGAAACTCTAAAGTGCGACCAGAGTTACATTGGGAACGCGGAAGATAAAATTTGTGCTAAAATATCCTCATCTGTTTTAATCTTCTTCGAAATATTACAATTAATCTCGGTACGAGAATTTCTGTAAGGATGGGGGCCTATAACAACCCCGTTATTTTCATAAATGTTATATTATCCATCTATTTACTGTTAGATTGATGTACATTCTATTCAATTATATATTGAACTCACCTTTTTCAGGGAAAATTTTGCTTTATTACATTACTTACTTTGCCAAATATCTCGATGTACAACATTTCTTGATAACTAAATTTATCGGGCTCAGACAACTACATATGGAAATACTATCTTCTATATGTCAACCAATCATATAATATATTCAAGTCAATATATAATATTATTTTTACAAAGTACATTATTCTATAATTGTACCATTCGCATCGTTTATATCAAAACGGGCTTTTAAACCGGTTTAGCATATGCCTTTAAACCCTAATTCCTATGAAGGTTAACATCTAAAGTGAATGGCACCAAGCTACTAAAGAATATGTAAATGTAATATAACTTCTCATTCAAATATAAAATCTCTTCAAATCAAAGACAATAGTCCTTTAAAGTCTCAATTTACAAGTCATTAAGTTATGATATCCAAAAATAGTCGTTTTTACCTCCGTTTTCTTTCTAATCTCCTTCACCACCACTTGTGTACAAGCTCTCACTCAATACTACCAATGTGTAAACCTTAATTATTCTATGTTCATCTACATCTTTTTATACTCAAAAAACCCTAATTCAAAACCCTAAACCCTAAAACCACAGGCTAGTTTCTAAACCATGACCCGTTTCTTGATTTTTATCCATTGTAAACCCAAACCAACTCTCAAATAAGTTATCATAACATAAATTAGAACATTATCAATCACATTCCATCATTATTTCACCCATATAACAATAATGTACAAGAAAATAAATCAAGAAAACTCTAACTTGTGCCTATTGGAACTTTTGACCCGTTTACTCATTTTCTACCCATTTTAACCCAAACAACCTATCAACTTTTGATTATAATCCTTAATATAAGTTTAGGTGTGTAACCTATCATTCCTTAATCAAATGTCCATGAATCCAAGCTTCAAATAACCCTAAATGATACCCTTACATGTACCCGTAAACTTATTAAACTTTACCAAATGACCCATTTTTATTAAAGTTCTTGCAACCAAGTACCTCCAATGACAAGTACCGTACCTCCCTAGCTGCTTACAAGCCACCTCTCTTCAAATATCCTTAACTTATATAGGTAAAAATTCATCACATGGGTCTCCTTGTTTCTCATTTCTTAAGCCACGGGATGACATAAGGGTGGTTGGTAAACACCTAATCTTAGCCTACTTTCTAGCTTAAACAACACATCTACTAGACCCTCCTCATCACCCTCTAGACCTCCTACATGTCCTCTTCAGATTTCATAACCTCCCTTGGCCTCCAAGTTCAATTCGCCTATAAATAGGAACTAAAACACTTCATTTTTCTTCATCCCCCACTTCCTCCTCTATAACCCTTACATAGAAGCAATACTTTGATCTAATAGATCCTAAGAGGTCTTAAGAAGGCTCAAGTTAATAAGGAAGCAAAAGAAACCAAGAAAACGAAGCCACAGGAGTCGTTATTCTAGGCGTTACGAAGCGAAAGTCCCGATTTGAACCGTTTCTAAGCTATAAGCTCAAGGGACCAGGTTCTATAAGTTTATATTCGGTATTCATACATTTATATTGTTCATATGATCATGCTAAAAATCATAATATAAAGCTTTGATACTCAAAAACCTATGTGTTTATACCTTTTTGATCCAAAACCGTACTCCCGAAACCCTAATTTCATGTTTTTGCTTAATCTATAAGCTAAGCTTGTAAACTATTGTTATAATATATCCCAATAAGGTTAACTAACATTAAAAAAAGTACTTTGATAAGTCATGAAAGAATTTGAGCTTAAAACCCATGCATTTTCATTTTAAAACCCTAATATGACCCGTTTTGCTTCCTAGCTTAACGAATCGTTAATTTAAACTTGTGTTATGTTAAATCTTCATATTTTAGTTTATTAAAACTTATAAATGTCTATTGAAAGTTTTAAATGAAAATAAGCTTGCATGGCAATTTGGACATGTTTTGTAAAAATTATCCATGCAAGGGTATATATCGTAATTGCAGTAACTTATAATAAAAAGGAATAAAAGTGTCCCATTTTATAAAAAGTTATAACTACAAGGTTTTCTATTATGTCACTTTTTAAAGATACAAGGTTTACTTGGGATATTCTTTTAAATTGATGGACTAAAGACGTAAAAAGTGCCAAACTCAAGGGTATATTCTGCCACTTTTTAAACTCAAGGGTCTAAAAGTCACATTTTAAAAAAGTATAAAAAACACATTCAATACAACAAGGACATAACTTTAATTAACGCTTTGACTTGGCTTACACATTTCCAGATATTGAATAAAATGCTTAAAATGATTGTGCTCAGACTATTATATCATTCTCATCGATTTTGTGTGCTTTCATAACTATCATGTCCCGGATCCATATCATTACCACAATACTAGGGAGCTTCTTATTAAGGAGTTTCATCATGGTATGATGTTCTGACTGAGTTGTTGTTTTACGATTTAAAGTGCACTAGCACTCAAAACGTTTATGAATGACTTTGAAGTATGAGGCTTCCGAAACGGTGTTATGATATTCTTTATATCTAATTCAACATCAATATTCAAAAATTCATATTCAATCAAACTAAGACTTAACATTTTTTCACAGGTTGCTATGACGAAGCCGGTTACTATTCATTTCATTATACATGCTATCAATTTCCCAATAGCTGTTCAGTGTGAAGCGTGAGATTACATAACCTCGCCTTTACTTATTTAATGTTTTATAAACCCGCGAGGGGGATACATGCTTGTTTCAAACTCTTTTAAATTCTCGTTTATCTTTAACAATGGTGATTACTTTTCAGGACCTTAGTGAGTTCATTAGCCGCATTTCTATCTTTTTTTAAAACCCACGAGGGGTTACATGCTATAAAAATGTATGCAATTATTTTATATGCTATTTCAAATTTTTATTATTGTGCTCTAAGTAATGGCTTTGCCTTTAAGTTCCCATAATCATGAAACCATTACATTTCTCCGTAGTAAGCTGCGAATGATGTGAATAGATCTATTGGGTTGGTACCGTTGGTGTACCCAGTTACGAGGGTAACCAAATTGTCATATCATTAGATATTACGCGGGTATTTGGCAACAAAGGTACCAGCCAGGAGGGGCTATAACGTATCACCATACCCTAAGGCTTCAGATTCATAAGCTAATGGCAATAGTAAATATGTTTTTCAATACTGGGTGTATATCAACGTAACCCAAATATCGCATTTGCATTCAAATTATATTACTTAAACCTATGGATTTCACTCAACCTTTGTGTTGACTTTTTAGCATGTTTTATCTTAGGTAACTAATGGCACGGAGTGGTGAGGACTTGAAGATGGAAAAACCGTTATCATTCAAATGTTGTATTTTAGATGTTGGGACCTCTCTTTTGTAAAAACTCTGATGAAATAATGAATGGTAACTAATTTTCAAAAACGACTCTTTTGATTCGTTTTCTATGATTATGACTATTGTACCTTTGAAGTAATACCCCAGATTAGCTTCCGCTGCTATATGTAAAAATGGGGGTGTTACAGCGCAGTAGTATTTGCTCTCAAAACATAGAGATACTATTTGTATGGAACAAAGAGTGTTATCTACACTGATCATAAAAGGCTTCAACACATTTTTGATAAAAAAGAATTATACATGCTGTCAGTGATGATGGATAATAACTTTTTATGCGATTATGACTACGTGATTCGCTACCATCCAGGTTTTAAATGCGAACGGAGTTAGCTTTATGCATTTGAGTAGGAAAACAAAACGAAATGAAATCGAGACGAGCTCGAGCAATGAACATGACAATTCACTCCAGCATTAAGGCTAGGATACTGGAAGCTCAGAGCGAAGCTTCCAAGGGCGCCAACACTCCAGCAGAAATGTTGAAAGAATTAGACAAACAGTTTGAGAGAAAAAAGATGGCGATTATAATCTTGCTTGAAAGAAATTTAGGTGCCAGTTTATGGCATTTAAGAAGTTTGTTAATGAATGAAGCACCATTACTACAAAAAAGTATTCTGTACATCATTAGGTGTAGACAAGATGTACCTAGTACTACAAGTATTATATTGGTGGCCCAAAATGTAGAAGGATATCGCTTTGTATGTTAGTAAGTGCTTGACTTGCTCTAAAGTCAAAGCAGAGCACCAAAAACCATCGAGATTACTTCAATAGCCAGAGATTCCCAAATGGAAATGGGAGGAGAATTCACAATGGAACTTCATAACCAAAATACTGAGTGAACTAGAGTAGCGACATGACCCGAATTGGGTCATTATGATCGAGTGACCCAAATCAGTGCATTTCTTAGCTGTCCATGAAGATTAAACCTCCCACCCCCCCCCCCCCCCCCCCCCCCCCCCACCCCCCCCCCCCCCCCCCCCCCCCCCCCCCCCCCCCCCCACACACCCCACAACAACACACACACCCCCCCCCCCACCCCCCCCCCCCCCCCCCCCCCCCCCCCCCCCCCCAAACCCCCAAAAAAAAACACCCCCCCCCCCCACACAAAAAAAAAACACCCAAAAACACAACAGAAACAGTTGCAAAGACTATACATCAATGAGATCGTAACAAGGCATGTTGTGCCTGTGTTAATTATATCTGACCGTGACAATCATTTCACATCAAGATTTTGGCAATCACTGCAGAAAGCATTAGGAACACAACTGAATCTGAGTACCGCTTACCATCTACAAACTGATGGCTAAAGTGAGCATACCATTCAAACACTAGAAGATATGCTATGATCACTGTTGCATATTGATTTGGTGGGAAACTGGGATACTCATCTACCATTAGTAGAATTTTCGTACAACAACAGTTACCATTTCGATCGTGAAGTGTGCCTCATTTGAAGCATTGTATGGGAGGAAATGTCGAACGCCATACTTGGGCAGACAGATAGTAGGGAGGAAAGCAAGCTAATGGGACCAAAAATTATCCAGGGGGGACACCGACATAGATTATTAAAGCAAGAAAGACTGAAGACTAACTGAGAGATACCAGAAGAGCTATGCCAACAATCGACGAAAGCCATTAGAGTTCAGTGTCGGTGATAAAGTACTACTCAAAGTGTCGCCTTGGAAAGGTGTGGTACATTTCGGTTTAGAGAAGCAAGCTTTCAACGAGATATGTAGGACCGTTTGAGTGTTGTCGATGCGATTGGTCCTTTGCTTAATCATTGCGTCTAACTGGGCATTCCCATGAACGTTCCACATTCAAAACTAAAGAAATGCTAGGATGTTAACTTGCACGTACGCTTGAAGAAATCAAGATCGACGAAAAAACTACGTTTTGTTGAAGAACCTATGAAATTATGGACCGTTAGGTCAAGAAAGCTTAAATGAGTTGGATTACTATTGTAAAGTTTGTTTTGGACCTTAGTCGAGGACCATATTTTACTTAGGAACGAGAGACGAGATGAAGCGTAAATATCCGCAACTTTTCAGCGAGCGGCTACGGCTTTAGGACGAGCACTGAAAAATTCAGGACGAAATTTCCCTTTAACGAGGGAAAATGTGACTTCGTCAATTTTGAGGTCAGTAACCGAAAGCAAACGTATAAAAATTTACTCTTTTGATTATTTGTGGAGTCACTTTTATGTGGTTATACTATTTTTAACATTTAACGCTTGTTTTACTATGAACTCTAGTTATACGAACGCACCTTTTACCTAACGATCCTAGTTAATGGTCCTAACGACCAACGATATGCTCAAATAACATTATAATAATGTCAAAACACATGGAAAACATAAATTAATAAAATCACAAACTATCTCAAAATTTACGTTTTTACGGCTTTTTACGTATTTACCGAATGTGCACAAATTTAGCAATTTCGCCTACACCTTTTATTTAACAGTTACACTATCAAAATGATGAACAAAAAATATGCAGCAATATCCCTCCCCCCTCTCCCTTATAGCGGCAATGAGATCACAACACATACAACTTGGCAAATTCTTCTATCTTTCTTTCTTAACCAAAAACCACAATACACTTCAATGTCATGCAAAATCATTTTTTCACACAATTATGCTCATTTAAAATCAGTGATTTCTCTCCTCTTCTCTCTCTAAAAACGTTACAAACAAGAACAAGGAAAGATGTTGAACTTAAACTTGAACTTGATATGTATGTTGTTGTATGCTGGAAAAACCGCTCTACTTTTTGCTCATTATATCCCCCCTTAGGAGATTGAGACGTTCAGTACTCATATGGAGTAGAGTATTATGGAGATTAGCTCCTCCTCACTCCACCTATAAAACAAGGTGCATTAGTACTAGAACATAAGGACTTGTGTATGATCTTTGACGAACTTGCTACTTGTTTTGAGTATAGGATTGGTACATGAGATGTTTGGACGTTGGAGCGGTTAGGTTGAATGCGTTTAAGTAGTGCTTCACATAAACTTTATATCATACATTTATATTGGTTGGATTTGTGTCACGTTACCTCGGTAACGGGGACTGTCTTTGAAAACTTATGTAAATTTGTATTATCAACTTGTTACGGAAATTCAGATGTTGATTTGGATATACTATGATGACATCAAATAACTTCACTTTATTATATTTTAATCCCATCTGTTTTGCCCACTTTTATATAATTTTGCATTATTTGGTACTTAATTTGCTTTAAAGTTGAAAATGCTAGTAATTTGGAGTGTTTATGAAGGACAAGCTAAAAGGTGCATTAATTTGGAGCCAAAACAAATGTTTTTGAAGATTGCTTGAAATATTTCCACCAATATGTCGTATCCAACTAAAGGAGAATACAGGTATCTGCGCCCATGACTTCACAAGAAAACGCGTTTGACCAATTCTCAATACGGCGTATCCATGTTGTCTTCATACGCCGTATCCATGAAGATAACATTCGAAGTTACAGTAATCAAGTAAATAGGGACTGATATCACTGCTTAATTTAAACGTAGCGCGCACTCCAAGAATCTAGCCCAATATGCCGTATCGGACCTTGTCCAGATACGGCGTTATGAGTCTTTTTCGGTCTATAAATAGAAGAATCAAAAGTGGTTTTCAGGTGTGCCAATATCATATTCTTTATACCATACTCATTAAAAACGAATTTTTGAAAAGAAGATCAGCCACCAAGGTCAAGCATTGATCATGACTCCATAGAAGACATCGTGTAATTTTTACTCTCTTAATCGTTCGATTTTAATTGTTTGATTACGCTTGTATAATTACAATGGTTATGGGCTAATACCCTCGGGTATTAGCCATCTTAATGAAAGTTTAATGTTTGGTTTGTTTTAAAATTGATTTCTTAATTTATCGTTGATTGTTTAATTATGTTTATCACCTTATACTTGTTTATGTGTTTGAATATGCGACCTATCATTTAACTGGATCTAGTGATACGGACAAGTATTCTATATACTAGGGGTATTTTTTTTTTTTTAAAAAAAAGGACCATTCTTCATATCGTGTTCATATTACTGGACACATATAGAGATCACAAATAACGTTCTGTCTTTGTCTTTAAATTATGAGCTTAGTTGGACTGGTAGGTGACCCGTTTATGTTTCAGCAATCATGCTCTTAATTGACTGATAAAGATTGGAATAGTGGACTACCAGTATATAAAACATCGTCAAACAATAAGTGGGTAAAGTCCCGTTGGGCTAGGGTTTTAACAGGATCACCACTGCTTTAATTCCCTAAGATAAATTATAATTAAACATTTTTATATCATTTTTTCATAAAATAAAACAAAATATTGGTCAAAACAGGGTTGCGTAGGGAACAGACAAGCACAAGTATGATCATTTCGATAGAAATTCCCCCCACACTTAGAACTGAACATTGGCCTCAATGTTCAAAAATGTCAGGTGCCACCCCAACACCTAAGAACGAAAGAGGCTAATTCTAAAAATTCCAAGTGTGAAAGGAGAGAACTATTTCAGATATTATATATGACCAGGACTAAGGATTTCCCTGGATATAATCATGTAATTGATCGGAGACTGAGTGTTGGAGGATTGAAAACAAGCACGGTAGTCTTCACGATCATAAGGAATCCTGCGAGCAAAAACGGATACCTACAAAATAAAACATGGAGAGAAGCACTCCCCCACACTTATTCTAATAATACATTACACTTATTCAAAATAAAAAATAAAAATAGATAGATAACACGGGTTGCCTCAGAGAATGCGCTTGTTTATTAACGAGTCACTAGTTTGACTCGACCCCGAATTTAGTTGTTCATGGGGGAAAGACAGAGATCTAGTACATCCAAAGCAGGGATGTCCCCTCCGTGGTAGTGCTTGATCGATGCCCATTTAACATGAAGTTGGGACCGTTGGTTTGGGTTACTTAACGGTACCATATGGAAAACTTTTTAGTAATTGTAAAACGGGCGGACAATTTCAATTTGCCCGAAAAAATATTCAATCTAGAATTAAAAAGAAGAACACGATCATCGACATGGAATTCTTAGTTTTTGATTTTAAAAATCACGAATCTTCTTTGTCTTTTCCTATTATTTAAATAATATTAATTTTGATCAAAGAATCTCATAAACCTGATCTTCGAAGTTCATTGAAATTCATTTAATTAAACCTTTCGGTGATCACCCGTAGTCTTAAGATCAAAATTAGTCCACTTTAAGGCCAGTAGGCTTTGTGCTCGAGCTCAATGGGTAGATGACAAGCTTTACCGTACACAAGCTTATATGGAGTACAACCAATAGGAGTCTTAAAAGCGGTACAAAAAGCCATAAAGCGTCATCTAACTTATCAGCCCATTTAGCACGATGCTCACCTACTGTCCTCTCTAAAATCCTTTTCAAACCACGATTACATACCTCCACTTGGCCACTAGTTTAAGGATGATACGAGGTAGAAAGCTTATGTCAACACCTTGTATTTAAGAACCTAGCAAATTTATCATTACCAAAAATGTGTACCTCGATCACTAATAATGGCCTATGGGGTTCCAAAACTTGGAAAATAAATGTTTCAAAAATTTCACAACTACTCGGGCATCATTTGTGGGTAAGGATTTGGCTTCAACCTATTTGGAAACATAATCGACAGCCACGAGTATATACTTGTTCCCTCCTGAGGACGAGAACGGCCTCATAAAGTCGATGCCCTATATGTCAAAGATCTCATAAATCTAGATAAGATTCGGGGCATTTTGTAACTTTGTGAGATTTTTCCCTTGACGTTGACATGCGGTCATAGTGTTTGACCATTGTCATGGGCATCCACGATATATTAGTGGGCAAAAGAAAACAGAATTGAAAACTTTCATTGGCGGTTTGTAGTTAGGGTTTATGATGTCCTCCGGTGGGACCATGGTGACAAGCTTCAAGAATATCCATAGCTTCCTTCCTATCCATACACCGCCTAATTATTTGATCAGCACAGATTCTAAACAAATAGGGGTCATCCCAAAAATAATGTCTAATGGGTGTTTTATAACTTGTGATTTCTTAACTCTCTCCACAAAAATCTTTGCTACTTTTCAAAGATTTAGATTGGGGAAGTTTTGAGGTATTTGGTTATGGAGCATATAATATTGCGTGAGGACACGCAATCGCTTAGTTTGGGGAATTTTGATATGTGTGAAAACACATATCCATTTTATATCAAAAAATGGCCCTAAAAAGACAAAATTGTGCTTTAAATGCTTGAATATTGCTTGTTTTGTCTTTGTGATTGTGTAGGTACGGATATTGCAAAAAAATCTTAAGAAAACGGTCAAAACCGGACAAACACGGACACGGGAATGGAATTGAGTGTGCAAAAGCCGGGAGAATGCTATCAAAGGTCAACAAAAGTCAACTCATGGTCAATAGTGGTCAACCTCAAAAAGACAAAACCCAAATTTCCCAAAACAGTCCCTCAAAGTTAAACCAAATTGCAAAAATAATCCCTAAATCCTAACGGTGTTAACTCTTTTAATAAAAAGAGTTAACACCCGTTAACCTTATAACAATACCAAGCACAAACACACCCCGTGGCCCAAACCCCCTTTATAAGCCCAAAAGTTAAACGATTATAACCCCGGGTCAACCAAAGTCAAACTCCCTCTTTTTATAAAAGTAAAAACGCGCGAAAATTTGTTACCACTGTTCACTGTCTTCCCCGTTTTACCTCGAGTTCAAAGCCAAAGGGCAAATCAAAATTGGCTACGTGGCTTAGTAATTCAAGTACCAAAGGACACCTTGGCAGAGTTATACATCACCAAATGCTCTTATTGGTCAATCCCCACAAAGGGAATGCTACGTGGATTGAAGAAAACACACGGGGAAAAGGATATTTGCACTAAAAGGCTTGAAAAAGAAGCACAATGGCTCTGACACACGGAATGCCACGTTGGCAATCCGTGTGCTCACCAAAGTGATCCAACGGCTTAAGATAGAGATCCAATGATTGGTTAGATTGAAGGGACAGGATCCAAGGGAGCGTATACCTGACTCAGGGGCCTAGAAGCATCCTTTCAGCACTATAAATACAAGCCGTCACTCACACACAAAGGGGATCTTTATATATATCTAGTTTTAGCTTTTAAAAATTTAGCTTATGTACTTTTTAGCTTTTAAACTCTAGCTTTTGTAATTTTCAAATTCAGTTATTGTAATTCCCTTTCAAAAGATTGTAATCAATTTCCAAGTTAATGAAATCTAGTGTTCTTTTATTCAATCTATCATAAGCTCTTATCATTTTCAAATGTTTTTCAGTTACTGTTTCAAAAGCTCCTAATAAGCTCATACAAGCTCTTTGAGTCTCTAAGCTCAAATTGAGCTATTAATAAGCTCTTAATATACTTAAACCAATGCAATCAGTTTTAAAACCTTTGCTTATGGATTTTGAGCTTTTGGATGATAAGCTTACAATGGAAGAGCTTATTGGACCCTACTAGCTTATCCTTGTGATAAGCTAGAGCTGTTGAAAGCTCTTTTGAGCACTATTGCCTTTGTTTAGCTAAGGTCTCTGTAAGTTTCCTTTTAAATTCAAGTCTCTTAGCTTAATTTTGCATATGCTTATATTCTGCTTATAGTCTAGCTTATTTGTGCTTAATTTTGTCTATTTGTGCTTATTAAATATGTTTGAATATCTGTTTTTAGCTTTTATAGCATAGATCTTAGTTTCTTCATAACTTGTCCTAAAAATCTATAAAAAAAAAAATAAAATATTAGCTTAGGTTATAACTTATTTGCTTATAGTTTTATGCTTATTAAGGTTGTTATAATCTATTTGTTATCTGGTATTTAGGATTTAAGCTCTTAATTTCATTTTCATGAGCTAAAATGGTTTTGAGTCTAGTTAAAGGGGTGTTTGGCATGGAAGTTTTAACTTCAAGTTAAAACTGCAGTTGGCCATTTGGTCTTTTGATTTTTGGTTCAATCTCTCATATAAGTTTGTCTAAGTTAGTTTTATAAGCTAGGATTAAAGTTAGTAAGTATTTTCACTAGTTAGTTTTACATAAGTCCAAATCTGTCAATTTCTATTTGCATTATAAGCTGTGTTCTGTCCTAGCTTTTACATTTGCTTAACTTACATTTAGACTTGTGTTTTAAGAATGCTAGAAGTAAAATCTTAGGTCTGCATTGATAGGGTTTTAGATTTGGTCTATATGCATGTCAACTGCATTAGCAGTGTTAAAAAGATAAAAGTTATTTTCTAGCTTAATTTGCAGTAGGTTAAATAGGTGTTAGGATTTAATTTTCAGCATATAAGTAGCTTATATACCATAATTTACAAGTTTGCATTTAGTTTTTAAATTCTAGCTTATTTTATCATCTAAATTTAAGCTGTAAAATTGCCTTTTGTCTTTTCATTTTTAAAGTAAACTCAGCATGATTTAAGTCTTAAGTCTGTGTTCATAGTGCTTTTTCATTAAGCTATTTTGTTTCAAAATCATTTTCAGAAGTAGATTTAGGTAGCTTATTAGTTGTAGAATAAGCTTCAATAAGCCATTTCCCCACAAGGATCTAAGAGCTTAACTAAAAATAACCTCAAAGATCCCTGTAGGTACTGTTTGGGTCTTAGGTTTTGTCAAGTGCTTATTTTAGTTTTTATAGCTTATTTTCTTCAACTTTTGCTAAATTTGTTCTTAAATTATCTTGTTAGGATAGTTTAAAGTAGTTCTTAGCTTATTAAGTCATTGCAAGCTTATTATAGTTCTTTTTAGTTAAACCAAAAGTGACTAAGTCAGTAGCCTGTAGCTTTTTCCTAGAACTTTTTAATTGCTTAATTAGATTTCAAATTGTGTTTTGCTTATTGTTTTAAGTAGATTTTTAGCTTTACTTTAAGAAGTTGTTAAGCTTTAAGCATTAAGTTTCCACTAGCTTATAGGAATTCAAGCTCAAAGATAGCCATTAGGGCTGTTTGGTTAAATTTCCTCTTAAAAGCTTATTTAGATTTTAAGCTTATGGCTTATATCTCTGTGCTTATTTCTATTAAGTTTAGCTCATTAGGTTAGTCTTAGTATATTAATAGCTTATTGTTTCATTAATATAGCTTTTGGTTAGCTTTATAGTTCTTAAATATTTGAAAAAGTCAAAAATAGAAGTTAAGTGTTTCTGTCAAGTTATAAGCTGTTTAACAGCTTATTTAGGGCTTTTCACAAAACATTTCTTTTATAAAAAGTGCTTATTATCAGCTTTTCTAAAACTTTGCTTTTATAAGTTTTCAAAAATAAAAAAAGGGGAAGGTGGAAATCGGGGGTGAGCAAGACTCGAACCCCCGACCTCAACACCCTCAACCCCTTTTATAACACTCAACACACACTCCACTACCAACACGCCCTGGGGTCTTTTTCGTTATTACTTTGCACAATTTAATACTTATACACGTTTTAGCCCATTTTGCCTATAAGCTGTTTTTAGCTTATTACACAGCTTATTCGATAAGCTGTGTAATCAAGCTTATTTTTCCTAGGTCCGTATTAGTTCAAGCTATTTTCTGTATTTTTTCTAGAATTTTTATAAATAGGTTAGTATTTTTAAACATTTATTTTTATTAAAAACTTTAAAAAATCATAAAAAATAGAAAAATAATCAAAAAAATATAAATCTTTTTTAAAAAAATTTCTTTTATCAATAAGTTTCTAGGTAAATTAGTTTTGCTTTCGTAGGGTTTAATTTGCAAAATTTCGATTTTTAAAGAACGGGATTTGTTCCCGTTCTCATTTTTCATGTTTTAAAGCTCATTTCAATTCCATTTTTGTTCTAGTTTTCTTTAAACTTCCTTTTTAGTCAATTAGAGTCTATTTAAAAAGAAAATTTCAATTTAGGTATAATTTTTGAAATTTAAGGTTTTTGACCACCATTTAGCATTCTCGTTTTGCATTTTTTTAGTTAAAGTTTGATTCCTGTTATTTGTTTTCGTGCTTAATTATTATCATTTGCTAATTTTAATTTGTAGAAGTAAAAAATCAAATCAATCTTTGTTTCCAATTTAAATCATTGTCCGAACAACAAACGTAGTTTCAATTTCACAAATCGTTGGGGAATAACGACCCGGGAATCATATTTCCCGGTTAATATACGTATTATATTATATATATATTTGAAGATTTTCCTTTTTACCTTTGTCCTCAAGGGTAATTTGGTAATTTTCCATCATATTATATATTTTATTATTACGTGTGTTTGCTTTACTAGCAATCAATTTTTGGCGCCGCTACCGGGGATTTGTGATTAAGATTCTCTCGTTTGAAGTTTGTTGATCGTGATTTGAAGCCCCTTTCATTTTTGAAAGTTTTGTTTTTGTTAAAAAATCAAAAATAAAAAGTAAAAAATAATTTTCTTTTCTTTTATTAGTATAATTATCATATATAAATAAAAAAAATCAAATCAAAAATATAAAAAATTCTCCATAAAAAAATTGTTGTCCATAATAAAAAAAATAAAATAACAAAGTGGTAAAAGAACCACATAACATATAATACCTTCAATTGAGGTATTATCCCAAAAATAGTTAGGTCCAACTCGAATCAAAGATTTAAATAAATTACCATTGTGTTCAGATTTTACGAAATCGGCTCACCTAAAAAGTAAATTTTTAAGAGCTACCATGTGAGAAGTAATATTTGGTTATTTGGTTTCAAGTTGTCCTATTCTCGTTATCTGTTAAAATAGTTGTTAATAAAAAATAGTTAAAATTTTTCTTTTTCTACTTTTGTGATGCGCACTTTTTTCGTTACTCAAAAACCCGCAACCTTAACCGTTCAACAAACAAGCCCACCGGCTGTTGTGAACCATTTTATATTTTAGAAGAACCTTTTGATAATCCTCCCTAGTTCCGATGGCGATAACCAGACTATGGCGGAATTGCTTCCAAGCACCACGAGGGTACGAGGATGCAATGTGTGTGTGTGTGTGTGTGTGTGTGTGTGTGAATCGCAATGATAATTTTGAGTTAAAGCTATGGTTTGATCAATCTTGTTCAAAACAACCAGTTTTTCGTGCATGATAAGAGGATTACACCATGCTCTAATCCGTTATTACAAATAAGATCAACTCAAATGAGATCTTTCCCGGACGTTTTCTCCCGAGCACGTCAATTTAAGTTATGCTTTTCCTATTTTCTCTCCGAGGTTTATAGCCTGGATGTGGCTAGAAAAAGATCCTCCTCGAATAAATTTTGAAATGGGGATGATCTTGTTTCAAAATTCATTAATCAATTCTTTCCTCCTTCAAAAATGACAAATCTTCTAAACGAAATCACGAGATTTCAACAAAGATTTGACGAATCGTTTTACGAGGCTTGGGATCGATTTAATTACCTTCTTCGAGCAAGCCCACATCATGGATTTTCAGAATTACATCAATTAGATACATTTTACAATGCTTTGAATGCTAATGATCAAGATTCATTGAATTCTGCTGCGGGTGGAAAGTTTTTGGATAAGATGCCTCGTGAATGCTTGAAAATTATCAAAAGTAAATCCAAGGTTCGTAATTCACGAAACAAGGCAGTCGTTGCTAAAGTGAGTCGAGCTCATCTACCCCCGGAATTTCACCCGATGTTGCTGCTCTTACAACAGAAGTTTCTAAACTTAAGAATATGATGAAGACTATGCTTATTGACAAGCAAAAAGCCTAAGCTCCCGTACCCGTAAAAGCGGTTGAGTAGAGTTGCGTAACTTGTGGAGGTGCTCATTCTTATAGAAATTGTCCAGCCACCGATGGAAATGTTTATCGAAACAACATTCAAGAGTACGTTTCACAAGCTGCTGCTGCCAATTTTAATCAAGGAAATACCAATTCCAGACCTCCGATGGTTGCAAACCAAATCCGACCTCCTAGTTTTCCTCCGATTCAAAAAAATAAAAACCGTTTCAATCAGAATCAAGGGAATAATTTCAACCAAAATCGAGGAACCAATTTCAATCAAAAACGTGGAAATAACTTTTACGAAGGACAAGTTTACTAACCTCCGACTAGTCAACCACCAGTTTACCAAGCTCAACCTTATCAAGCTCCTTCTCCACAAATGCAAGGTGTTTCCAAAACCGATTTTGACAATTATGTCAAGGCTAATGATGCAATATTATGGAATATGCAAAATCAAGGCCAAGGTTTATAAAACCAGATGACAAATTTAACAGAGATGCTTTCTAAATTCATAAATTCCAATACCGCTTCAACTTCGAGTTCAGGTTCTCTTCCAAGTAACACCGTTACTAACCCGAAGGAAGACTTGAAGGGTATTACTACCCGAAGCGGTGTTGCTTATCAAGGACCTACGATTCCTATTACTTCTTCTCCTAAAGTAGTGGAACATAGAACCGAGGTGACAAAGGACACGGTTTTTCCTACTAATAACACCGACGACGTCCAACCTTCGGTTATCCCAGTTGAAAACCAAAATCCAGTTTCTGAGCCAGTTAATGCTCCCGTTAGTGCGTCGATGCCTAACCCGAAACCATCGATTCCTTATCCTTCAAGGCGAAATGATGAAAAGCACCGTGAACATGCTAACGAACAAAAAGAGAAATTCTCTTAAATCTTTAAAGATATGAGTTTCAGAATTAGCTTTGTGGATGCTTTGACTCTAATGCCTAAATTTGCTTCAACTCTTAAAGCCTTAATCAGAAATAAAGAAAAGCTTAGTGAGATGGCTAGAACCCCTTTGAACGAACATTGCTCGGCGGTCATACTTAACAAGTTACCCGAAAAACTTGGTGACCCCGACAGATTCCTTATTCCATGTAAATTTCTCGGAATGGATGATTGCTTAGCCTTGACCGATCTTGGCGCAAGCATAAATCTCATGCCATTTTCCGTGTAGAAAAAGCTTAACCTTCCAAACCTGACTCCAACGTGCATGACACTAGAACTAGCGGACCGTTCGATCTCACGACCGATCGGTATTGCTAAAGATGTCAACGTTAAAGTTGTTGTATTCCAGTTTCCAGCCGACTTCGTGGTAGTAGATTTTGAACCAGACCCTCGAGTACATCTAATTCTCGGGAGGTGTTTTCTTAAGACCAGTCGTGCTTTGATAGACGTGTACGAAGGTGAATTAAGCCTTCGAGTAGACAATGAGGCCATTACTTATAATCTTGATCAAACTTCGAGATACTCAATTAATTATAATGATATGACGGCGAATCGAATCGACGTTGTTGAATTAGCTTGTGAGGAGTATTCTCAGGAAGTTCTAGGATTTTCAGACGTGATCGCGAGTGGCAATCCCACTCCTGGATATGACCCAATAGTTTCAAATTCTTCTCTGACTCTCACTCCTTTCAGGGTTAGTGATTTTCTCCTTCTCGAAGAAGCCAATGCTTTTCTTGCTCTAGCCGACGATCTAACTTCACCGAAAGTTGATGAATCCTATTATGACCCAGAGGGGGACTGATAAGTGCTTAATTACACATATCTTTTACCTCTAAAAACGAGCTTAAATGACCAAAAACAGACAAAAAC
>BQNB010024131.1:0-40908 GCA_026074375.1 Tanacetum coccineum
CGTCTCTTATTTCTTTGTAATTTCTAGCTCCTTGCTAGTTTTTCTTAATAAAAGTCGCCGTTCAAAAAAAAAAAAAGAGTAATATGACTAAACTTATAAATAGTGTGAGGCGTGGCGGTATGGTCAAATCTTATGCCTTAGGAGTCATGGGGTCATGACGTTTTGTAAGGCGTGACCTAAAGCGGCACAAAATATAAAAATATTTATAAATTTATACATTTATATCATATTTCAAATATATTGAGTTTACAAAAAATGACATACATAAGGAATAAAGTCAAGATTCTATCTTTGCATGTAGTTTTTTTCATTTTTATAGAAAAAATCGATTTTTATCGAAATTGAATTCAAAAAAGTCTCCACACATCATGTCTTATCGCGCCTTATCATGTTTTTTCACTTCTCATCTTACGTCACGCCTTAAGCCTACGCCTTGGTCTATTGCGTTGCGTGAAGGTTACGCCTCGCGCCTTTGCAAAGCCTTAGCGGCGTCATAGCGTGCCTTTTAGAACCTTTGTTATGACACAAAGAATATTCCTTTAACTGTACATTGACAAAAGAATCTTGGCTGAAAAGAATTCAAATCAAGAATCTACCATTTTGGTTTCTTGCGAGTCTCAACCCTCAATATTCTTAAAATTATACCATGTCCATCGATATAAAACAATCTAATGATTTTTATAAGAAACTCGTGTTTAATTTCTCTACACGACCGTAACATAATCATCATCCCATTGCATAACTTTCATGGTTAAAAGTATCAGTGAATGTCGAAGTTAGGATCAGAGAAAAGAACCCTCTCGTACGTGTTCAGTCATTATATATCCGACTAAGCATTTTGGTTTCGACAGATACTCGGACACGAATGTAATCACTGAGATTTGAACCCAGTAACGGATATCAAAATGATTATATTAGAAGTGCATTTATCTTTATCAGAGGTTAAATGTTTCTGTACTTCTACAAAAGTAGCAACGGGTTGCTAGTTTTAGTTTATTTTTTTCTAGTACAGATCAACAATCAACAAATGGTATATATACATATAGTATTGAATCAATCATCCCCCTCACTAAAATTCGGACATGCTTCATGCATGAATCCACAACCTATGTATGAGGTTTCCCATTTTCTAAAGCCTCATAATTAACTTAGTTTACTTATAAATAGCGTGGCGGCATCCATGGCTCACGTTTTAGCGTTCATGATGAAGTCTTTGCGTTTTTAAGATGTGGCTTATGGCGGCACTAGATATGAAAATATTTATATATTTATATCATATTTTATATATATCGAGTTTACAAAAAGTATTGTACATAATGAGTAAATTAAAGTTATAAAAAAATTTCCTACATGTAATCTTCTTCATTTAAAAAAATATCGGAGTTGAATCCAAAAAATCCGCCACGCCTCACGCCTTAACGAGCCTTTTCGTGCTTTTTCACGGCTCATCTCACGGCATGCCTAGAGGCGACGCCTTGGTTTATTTTGTAACGTGGAAGACACGCATCGCACCTTAGCGACGCATTGGTGCCGCCATAACGCACCTTTTAAAACCTAGTTTCCAGGAATATACTTCTGGAAATATACGAACAAGTAAACTACTACTATTATTACTATATTTTCTTATTCTACTTCCAATATTAAACTAAAAACCCCATATATAACCCCTTTTTAAAACAAATTATAAAAAATAATAAAGAGATGATATATGACGACTATGGTTCATGGTGTTACTTGAGGAAGGTGGCAATTGGTGATGGTTTAACCTAGCTTAAAAGTTGACCTTCTCTTTTATAATATTTTGATATCTATCATTTTGATACTCAACTTATAAATAAACTTGCAACCATAAAACATTCACAAAAGACCTTTTCCAAATGGCTGTTGAACCAAACTATTGCTTTTCAAACACATATGAGGATGTTCTAGCTTCCTCAATTCACTCATCAACTAATGACAACACTATGTTTAATCTCAACATCCTTAAAGACAAAGTGCAACAAGTTCATTCCATCGCGGCTATGTTTTTTTCGCAAACACAAACTCAATCCATTGCTTCTATCTCAACATCCATTAACATGGAGAATATCTCGGCTTTGCTCCAAGAAATCATTGTGATCGCGTCTAACGCGATGTTCACTTGCCAAAATATTGGTCCTCAGGCCAACCATAGTAATCCTAGTAATAACAACCATAATGACGCACTTGAGTTTGATCATATGGCTAACTCAAACAATTTGTTTGAGTGGTCTAGTGGTGGTGGGATTGAAAATAGTTTAAGCAGTGTAACTTGTAACGCAAGAAACGAGTATGGTGGTCTAGAGAAACGAAAACAAGTTCAGGATTTAGAAGATAGACACAAAGAGACAGGGTTAGGGTCTTCGCCGATAAACTATGACATCATAGAAATGGATGCAGCCGATTTGCTAGCTAAATACACACACTACTGTCAAGTGTGTGGCAAAGGGTTCAAGCGAGATGCAAACTTGAGGATGCATATGAGAGCCCATGGGGACGAGTACAAGTCCATTGCGGCTCTAGCTAATCCCATCTCATTAGATGGTAATACATCAACGAAAGTGGCTAGAAAGTACTCGTGCCCTCAAGAAGGGTGTAGATGGAACCGTAAACACGCAAAATTCCAACCATTGAAGTCTATGATTTGCATGAAGAATCACTACAAAAGGAGCCATTGCCCAAAGATGTATGCATGTAAAAGGTGTCATCAAAAGCACTTTTCCGTGCTTTCAGATTTACGGACTCATGAGAAACACTGTGGGGATGTGAAATGGCGATGCTCGTGTGGCACAACGTTTTCAAGGAAAGATAAGCTCATGGGTCATGTTGGTTTGTTCATAGGGCATTCACCGGTAGTAGTTGAAACGGGTTCTTTGATCAATAGTAAATAAAACTAGGAAGGTTGGTTGGTTGGTTTGTTTGTATAACTTGTTTAAGTGGTTAATTAAAATGTACTTACGATAACTGAAATGAGTAGTGCAAATTAGGTATGAGTTGCTAAAAAACTTTTGACTCCATTGTTTTGGCTTCTAATGAGTTCAGAAGGCATGTAAGATGACGGGATATTGCGATTTAGTTTGTCGAAAGATAATCGTTTTTTTATGCAAATGATTGAAAGATGACATGTAATGAATAATGTATAATTGCAAACTCATAAGATACATTTGTATCTTTTACATGTATATATATGTATATTTTGGTTTGTTATGCAGGAATTCAGTACTATCACATTTACATCCGGTTTAGGTCTTGTATTCTATAATTTTCGGGGAGTATGAAAAAGGATCATTCAGTATACTTTTAACGTGTTCTTCTAATGAACATATATCGTCTACAAGCCAAAACTATACTTAAAAAGATAAACTCACTTCTGAGTTATAATGGCTATAAAAGACTAGTAATACCATGCCAGTTCGTCCCAGGTGAGATCATTCAACTACATTTATGTTCTATCGCTATTATAACCCAAGAATTCGGTTATTCCAATTGATTTTTCAACACTTTTGTCAAGAATCTATAAGCAATGCTGAAAATATGTTTATGTAGCTTACTCATGAGTCATAAGCTTTGATTCCTCAATAGGATTATTTAATAACTTTGACCATAGCTTTAAAGTTATGTAATTAGTGGTTTTGTGATGCTGATGTTTACAAGGAATCATTATAACATGTTTACTTTACATTAGACTGTTTTAATGATGGAACACATTTTTCATGCAATATAAAGTTCTGGATTGCGACGAGTTGAAAGTGCTATTTGTGGTAGATCTATCCAACAAAAAACATCAGGTCACACTAATTTTGATGATAAATTATCGCTCCTGATAAACACATCTGATCTGGCTTATCTAACTGCAGCACTAAGCTCTAACTACAGCCTTAAGCTCTGTCACTCTTTAATACAGCATCGTTCAGAATAGATCAGTTTAAAGAAAACCAAATCAAACACTGGATTGTGGAAAAACCATTCTCAGAAGTTTTCCCTGTTTGACTCAAAAAACCTTTGAAATATCAATGATTTTTGCCCAATACTACAATGAGTGAATGAGATAAAATACCTCAAAAGATTGATGAAACCTTTGACAGCATATATAGCTTTCATTTTAATATGGAAACTTTCAATCAAAGAAAAATTTTGTTAGCCGCATTGTGGTATTGTACAATACTCACAGAATATCATAATACAACGGATTTACCAATATTTTCTTCCTTCAAATAAGTCTACAACTACAGGAAAGTTCGCAGTACCATTAACATCATAACCAACAACAGTCATAAGATCAAATTCACCCCAGCAAGTGTTAAACAAGACAGCACATTCTATGCCTATAGACCACATAGTAGAGTATTAAACATATCCAATAATCATTTCTAGATGAAATGAGATGGTTCTTAGTAATATATTATACGTCATCATGCCACCAGCAACTCAACACAGCAAGCAGGGATGGCTAAGCTTGAGCTTGGTTTTCTTGGTTCTGCTGGAAGTTGACAGGCCTCCTAAATAGCATGATGTGTGGCTCGGGTCGGTGAATTGCATAGTGCACCCATCCACGACTCTGCTGCACTCCTATTGCACGCCATATCCAAAACCAAAACCGAACCAAATACGCTCGGTTCGGTTCGGTTCGGCTCGGTTCGGGTCGGTTTGTCGGGTCGGGTCGGTTTTCGGTTCACTTTGCTCAGCCCTACATTGTGGTATTGTACAATACTCACAGAATATCATAATACAACGGATTTACCAATATTTTCTTCCTTCAAATAAGTCTACAACTACAGGAAAGTTCGCAGTACCATTAACATCATAACCAACAACAGTCATAAGATCAAATTCACCCCAGCAAGTGTTAAACAAGACAGCACATTCTATGCCTATAGACCACATAGTAGAGTATTAAACATATCCAATAATCATTTCTAGATGAAATGAGATGGTTCTTAGTAATATATTATACGTCATCATGCCACCAGCAACTCAACACAGCAAGCAGGGATGGCTAAGCTTGAGCTTGGTTTTCTTGGTTCTGCTGGAAGTTGACAGGCCTCCTAAATAGCATGATGTGTGGCTCGGGTCGGTGAATTGCATAGTGCACCCATCCACGACTCTGCTGCACTCCTATTGCACGCCATTCACTCTATAGAAACAAAACATAAAACATGTTATCAGAAAAGCTTATCAGAAAGTTGGACTGATGAATATGGTTACTGGTATATGCACTCTCAAAACATAACAGGTTTTCCAAGTCAAATCTTGCATGCGATCTTCGAGGCTAGAGAAGGTTTAGGCTAAAATAGTGTTTTAGTTTGTTTAAGAATACAAAATAGGAAAACTGAGAACACAAGCCCGTCTGAAAAACTATTTGCAGATCATCACTAACTAAGATGGTGTTTGGCTAGTTGATCAACAATCACTAAGCCTGAGTTTAAAACAAGGTCTAACGGAAATGACAATTGAGTTGTAAGCCCCCGCCAGGTTTTATAGTATGATTCCTAATATTGAAACACAAACCATTAAACCAAGGACCTAACCTAAATCATGGTCATTCCATGTTTACATCTCCCTTGTTTCCAACACCTTAACTCAAACACCCCACAATGTTTATCACATTCAGTAAAGTAGACAAGTTAAACTAGAATACTTTTTCATTTAGTCCAACAATTCAAACACAAGTTCACATTCCTTCCCGGTCCACTTTGAAAATGACTTTATTCATTCGATATATGCAATATTGCCATGAATAAATCTCATATACTCTCCATCTAGGATCCTAAAACACTACTAAGATTCAAATTAGACTAACAGAAATTTCATAAGGGATTATTTGATCGTAATGGTCCTAAACATGCTTATGGGTATTGCTTATATTCAACAATCATTGATTTCTGACTGCAGTTGTTTGTTCCATTATCCATAACTCATATCTACCCAAGAACTTTTAACTAGCTAATACATAACCTCAAAATCTTAAAAACAGATCATTTATAAATCGATTTTGGACGACCACAATCAAATGGATTTCTATACATCCAAAAAAGCTGTTGTAAACGACATGAAGGGACTAATTATTTTCAGCTGTTACTTACAATTCATCAGTTTAACATAAAGTGCTTATTGAAAATAAGGTGATAAAGCAAGCCATACACTCTAAGCAGTTACGCAGGTTTTTTTATGAACATTATAATAGCATCCTTTAACACCAGAAGCTATTATATACACAAGCATCAAATTACATGCTAAGCTGTATGCACTCATACCAATTTATAAGTTGGGGTGTTTTTTCGGCTTATATAGTTGGGCTTATAGCTTATTGGGTTTTCGGCTTATGTTTGATAAGCTCAGTTTTTGTAGCTTATTTTGAAACTTTTAAGCTTATATAATAATAAGTTTATATATTTGTTTCGGCTTATATGTGGGCTTATGAGCTTATTTGATTTCGGCTTATATATCATAAGCCTCAATTTTCTGGCTTATATTGAGACTTATGGGCTTATACAAGTTTATTATATCATAATAAACTTATATAAGCCCACAAGTCTCAAAATAAGCCGGGAAATTAAAGCTTATGTTATATAAGCCGAAATTGAATAATCTCATAAGCCCACATATAAGCCGAAACAAACACCCGCATAAGTCAAAAAGTTTCAAAATTAGCCACAAAAAGTGAGCTTATGAAACATAAGCCGAAAATCACATAAGCCATAAGCCCGTTATATAAGCAAAGCAAGGGTGTTTGTTTCTGCTTATGGCTAATTTGGTTTTACTTTTTGTGGCTTATTTGAAAACTTTTCGGCTGATACAAGTTAATTATGACATAATAAAGTCATATGAGCTAAAAAAACAAATAAGTCATAAGCCGGCTATATATGATTGGAATAAAAGTGAAGAAACATACTTCGGAAAGAAGGCGGTTTTTGGGAAGAAGCTTGGCGACATCGGACGGAAGAACAACATGCCTATAAACAAATACATACATAATTAAAACACATCTTTTATTAAAAAAAACAAAAAAAAACTCTCATCTGTCAACTCTCCCCTTTCCTCCCACAGTCGAACTGTCCAACTTAAAGACTCTCGTCTCTGCCTCTCACCCCGTGCACACTTCACTCTCACCTGATGTATAGTGTGTGTGTGTGTACATGTCCACAGTAAAAGATTCTAGACTCATCTCACTGAATCTCCCTCCTCCTTACCTGTCTACATCCAATTATATCTGATGTAAGACCTCCTGCTCGTCCAAGAAGTACCCTCCTCTTCCCTCACTCACATGTCCTCCCCATAAACAGTTGCCATCACCCCTCCCTCTTCAAACAGCCTCCGTCCACCACACTCTTCATTCTCCTCCCCCCTCCTGATTCCTCTATTGCCTCTCCTTTCTCCTCTATATACAAAGACCGTGATCCCTGTAGATTTGTGTCTTACTGACACCACTAGATGTGCCCTCCTATCCATACTTCCACACCCTCACCTACACACTCCCTAACCCCGTTCTATCCCTAATTCAGTTAATTACTTTGTGTCCATCCACTCAAATCAATTCCACATCCTATCCCGACTCACTCATCCCATCCTCCAGGTTCTCCCCCATCTCACTACGCTGTGTCCTATGTGTATCATTGAGCCTAGTTACACAGATAGAGATATATAGATGAGAGTATAAAAGATATAGTATAATCCAACTAGATAGAGATAGTGTCATGTGTGTGCACCTCCAGTCCCCATGAGATTTGATGCATAAGTCGTGCCAGATATAGATCTCGATCGCTCTCTCATCTCTTCTACGATCATAATTTGTGCCCATATTACCTACCAACATCTACTCACGTACGCGCCAACTCTATACTCCTCACAAACCCATCCTCCACCCAACCCACCCATACTCCTCTAGAGTCTGTGTCCCATGTCCACCTACTCAAGTCTCTCATATCCCACCACTCTCAAGATCACCACCTCTGATGTGCCTCTATCCTTCTCCATACTCACACTTCCCTTCCCACCAGAACCCCCCACATACCTCCCAATATTGCCAAATATGAAGTGTGTCTCTCCTATCCCTCTCCTCTCTCCTGTTGTGTCTCTCTCACACCAGAAACTCAGAATCCACTACTCCTCACTGTAAGAAACATGCATAGTATAGACTATTCCTTAGTATATCTCTCAGACAAAGACACACCGTCCCCATAATTCACATGCGCACATAACCCATAAAAACATCATCATCACTCATATATACACAACAAAAACAAAAAACCAACACCAATAACACGCACACAGTCCTCACAAACAATCTCTCAATCACTAAGTATAGAAACCAACTGTTACGCCAACTTCGTATGACCTAGTAAATCCCGCTATCGTGCTTACAGTCATCAACGTGCTACTGTCTCACGCGTATTCTACACTATATCTATATCTATTCGCCGACGGAGTAGGCCGCGGCATAGTGTCCTCTGATAATGTGTGTCACCCTGTATCCTCTCATAAACTACGTAAGAGAGACTCTCCCAGTTCGACCACACATTCTGCTACAACCAGATGAGAGAATCAGTGCTCCTCTCAAAAGTGCTCACCCAAGAGTCCACCGCGCGAATACCAGTTAATGTTCGCTCCATCTTCGTTCCACGTCGTGTCACCCATCAACGGTACGGTTGTCGATGTGTTTATCCCTTTCAAAAAATCCAAAGCTGGCAAAAGATTCGCTTTTGTCCGTTTCATTAAGGTTTTTAATCTTGATCGTTTGGTAGAGAACCTTTGTACCATTTGGATTGGCAGATTCCACTTATTCGCGAATCATGTTCGCTTTGATAGGCCTCAAAAACCTAATCATTCCCCTCCTAAGGTCCCTACCACGGCTCACAAAAACTCATTTGCCGCGGTTCTCAAAGACTCCAATGTTAAAGAGGCTTCTGTTGAGCCTGCAATCGTCCTGGACGACTCCTGTATTAAGGAGTTTGATTTTAATTTGTCTCTTATGGGTAAGGTTAATGAGGTCCCTACCATCCCTAATCTTCCTGTTTTGATTGCTAAAGAAGGTTTTCTAAATGTTAAAATTAAGTACCTTGGTGGAATGTGGTTGCTTTTTGACTTTGATTCGTCCGCTAGCAAACAGAAGTTTCTTGCTCATACTGGTGTAAGATCTTGGTTCTCAATCCTCAAACAGGCGGATAACAATTTTGTTAACAATGAACGTATTATATGGGTTTCGGTTGAAGGTCTTCCCGTTAAGGCTTGGACTCATAATTCTTTTAGAAAAATTGCGTCTATTTGGGGAGAATTAGTGGAATGGGAGGACGATGAGCATACCTCCTTTTCGTGTAAAAATCTTTGCCTAAAAACAAAGATGGATGTTGTTATCAACGATAAGAGGAAAATAATCATACATGGTATCGCGTATTGGATTCGGGTTAAGGAGCTTGATGCTTGGGTTCCTGATTTCGATCATGTTCTTAACTCCGTTCATCATGAAGCTCCCCAAAGTAAGGCAGCCGAAGCTCTGCCGAATGAAGAAATGCCAGTATCCGAAGATCCTTTTGGCATTTATGGTTTGCTCCATAAGAACAACAACAATAATTCTGGTAGTATGGACAGTGTAGACCCTAAATTTCCCCCTGGCTTCACGCCAAGTACCTCTGATCAGGAGAAACCTAAGGAGGATCCTGTTCAAGTATCCTCTAATTGTGCTCATCCTTCCTCAAGTAGGACCAGAGAAAGCAAGAAGAATCGAGGCATGACATCTTTTCCAAATTCTTATTCAGGTTCGTTCAAACAAAAGGCAGGTGGTTCTATTATCGACCTTATGGTCGAGCTAGTTAACGTGGGCCGTGCTATGGGATACACAATGGATGGGTGTATGAAAGACATTGAGTCAATAATTGGTTCAAAAGGAGAGATTAACTTTCATAGATGAATTTCTTATCTCTCAATATTCAAGGCCTTGGTAACAAGGCGAAAAGGAGGTGGATAAATGGGTTATGTCATAAACACAGAATTAATTTTATGTCTCTTCAGGAAACTAAAATGGAGGATATCGACGTTTGTATTATCAAGGAGGTTTGGGGCAACATGTATTTTGATCACGTGGTTGGGCCTTCGGTTGGATTCTCTGGTGGTATTGTATGTACCTGGAACACAAACATGTTTGTTAAAGAACACGTTTCCAAATCAGATTATTTTGTCGCGATAATGGGCACTTGGATCCCATCTTCTACTAGGCTTCTCGTCATTTCTATTTATGCCCCCCAAGAGCTTTCCGAGAAACGTGATTTATGGAATTATCTTCAGTCTTTTATCAGTAGATGGGATGGTGAGACGGTTCTTATGGGTGATTTTAACGAAGTGCGTTCGGAACGTGAAAGATTCGGTTCTGTTTTTAACCAACAAGGTGCGACTGCGTTTAATCAATTTATTTCTTCGAGCAGTTTAATTGATCCTCCTTTGGATGGTTATGCTTTCACTTGGTCTCATAAAAATGCATCGAAGATGAGTAAACTTGATCGTTTCCTTTTATCAGAAGGCTTGTTCGACTTCTTCCCGCACCTTTCTGCCATTTGCTTAGATAAAAACCTCTCGGATCATCGTCCAATTCTCCTTCGTGAATCGTGCTTGGATTATGGTCCTACCCCCTTCAGGTTTTTTCACTCTTGGTTTTCTTTGGATGGATTTGACGCGTTTGTGGAAAACACTTGGAATTCTCTAATGGTTTCTGATGATAATGCCCTGATTCGTTTGCAAAGGAAGCTACAGCTTCTTAAAATAGCTATCAAGAGCTGGACTAAAGAATTTAGACTTAAGTCCAATGCTAAGAAGTGTCAAATTCAGCAAGATATTCTCTGTCTCGATAAACTCTTCGATCTAGGATTAATTAACGATGATTCTCTTAACAAAAGGGCCTTGCTTCTTAACGAATTACATGAGATCAATTCCGTGAATGCTTCCGAGCTCTCACAAAAAGCTAAAATCCGTTGGTCCATTGAAGGCGATGAAAACTCAAAATTCTTTCACGGCATCATTAATAAAAAGAGAGCTCAACTTGCAATTAGAGGCATTCTTGCTGATGGTAATTGGATTTCTGAACCGTCGCTTGTTAAGAACGAATTTTTTCATCACTTTAGTAAGCAATTTTCGTCTCCTCCTTCCTCCTATATTTGTTTAGACTATGAATTCCCTGTCCGTCTTACATCTGATCAAGTGGAGGATCTTGAAAGTGAAATTTCTAACGAAGAAGTCAAAGCGGCTGTTTGGGATTGCGGCGTTAACAAATCTCCTGGTCCCGATGGGTATACATTTGAATTCTTCCGCAAGTATTGGACTTTCATTGGTAATGACATCATTCAGGCTGTCAAAGCGTTTTTTGCTAATGGTTGCTTCCCTAGAGGATGCAATTCCTCTTTTATTGCTCTCATTCCGAAGATTCAAGATGCCAAATTTGTGAAAGATTTTCGTCCCATCAGCCTAATTGGAAGTACCTACAAAATTATCTCTAAAATCTTGGCCAATCGTTTATGTCTTGTGCTTCCCGATCTCATTAGCGATGTGCAATCCGCCTTTGTCGCAAACCGGCAAATTCTTGACGGCCCTTTCATCCTTAATGAGCTTATGTCCTGGTGTAAGCACACTAAATTTAAAGGTATGATTTTTAAGGTGGATTTCGAAAAGGCTTTCGACTCCGTTAAATGGGACTATTTAGATGAAACTTTGAAGTCATTCGGATTTGGTTTGAAATGGCGCAACTGGATAAGTGGATGTCTCAATAATGCTAAGGGCTCGGTTCTTGTTAACGGTAATCCCACTAAGGAATTCCAGTTTTTCAAAGGGTTGAAACAAGGCGACCCTTTATCTCCGTTTCTTTTTATCTTAGTCATGGAGACGCTTCACCTTTCTTTTAAGAGGATCATTAATGCCGGGCTTTATAGAGGTATCTCTATCAATGGTTCTCTAACGCTTTCTCATTTATTCTATGCTGATGACGTGGTTTTCGTTGGTGAATGGAAGGATAGTAATATTCACATATTACTTAATGTTTTGAAGTGTTTTTTCTTAGCTTCGGGTCTTAAAATAAACCTCCAAAAAAGTAAATTGATGGGCCTTGGTGTTTCGTCGAATGTGGTCAATTCTGCTGCAAACCTGATGGGCTGTTCCATTCTTCAATTGCCTTTCAATTACCTCGGCGTTAAAGTTGGATGCAATATGTCTTATATTGGATCGTGGGATGATGTTATTTCGAAGGTTTCATCTCGCCTTTCTAAATGGAAGATTAAATCTCTTTCCATTGGGGGCCGGCTCACCCTTTTAAAATCGGTGCTCACTTCTATCCCTTTATACCATATGTCGATCTTCAAGGTTCCCATGGGAGTCCTAAAGAAACTGGAATCGATTAGAAGGAATTTTTTCAATGGTCATGACGGCTTCGCTAGAAAGTCCTCTTGGTTTAATTGGAATAAAGCTCTTGCTTCTAAAAAGAACGGGGGTATTGGTGTTTCTAGTTTTTTTGCAATCAACCGTGCTCTTTTATTCAAATGGGTTTGGCGCTTCTTTTCGGATGGCTCGTCGTTGTGGTCTACCTTCATCAAAGCTTTGTTTGGTTTCCATGGAGCTATTGGGCTCACAGTTAAGCCGAATAGGCGATCCATCTGGTCTGATATCCTTCAAGCTGTCAATTCGCTCAAAGATAAAGGTATTGATTTTCTCCAATTTATTCGAAAAAAAATTGGTAATGGGGTTAACACTTCTTTTTGGGCTGATTCTTGGATTGGTAGTATTCCTTTTAAAGAAAAATTTCCGAGGCTGTATGCTCTTGAAGAGAGCAAATCCATTAGTGTGGCTGATAAACTTGGGCTCTCTTCTCTTTATCTCTCTTTTCGCCGTCCTCCAAGAGGGGGAATAGAACAAGAATCCTTTAATTTGCTTTGCCAATCAGTTCGTGGTCTTGTCCTCTCAAACATTGAGGATCGTTGGAGTTGGAGTTTAGAAGGCTCTGGTTTGTTTTCTGTCAAATCTTCGCGCGCCTACATTGATGATCTTCTTCTCCCTAAAGCAGATGCTGCGACTCGTTGGATAAGGATTCTTCCCATAAAAATAAATGTGTTCGCCTGGAAGGTTTGTTTGGATGCTTTGCCTACAAGATGTAACATGTCTCTTCGTGGAATTGACATTCCGTCTATTCTATGTCCTCTTTGCAACCGAGCAGTAGAAAACTCCGATCATATTTTCTTTTCTTGCTCGATGGTTCGAAAAGTGTGGCGCCGTCTTCTGACTTGGTGGGAGCTAGACGTTTCTAGCTTTCACTCTTATAACGAGTGGATATCTTGGCTGTCTAGTATTCGCCTTCCTAAACTCTTGAAGGTTTTTCTTGAAGGATCTTGTTACGTGATGTGGTGGCTTGTTTGGAAGTTCAGAAACCGCCTTCTTTTCAGCGATCCCACTTCTAAACCGGATTCCTTATTTGATGATGTGGTCCAAATGTCTTTTTTATGGATGAATAGCAGGTCTAAGTCTCGGTTAAACTGGATTTCTTGGCTTAAAAGCCCCATGTGTATTAGTATGTAATCCTTCTAGCCTCTTGCTAGTTTTCTAATAAAAGTTTTGCCGTTCAAAAAAAAAGTCAATTATATTTTACTAGTGTGTCACTCTCTAGTATTGTAGACTTGTAGTTACATACAAAAAATTCAACAAAGGAAAAAAGAAACCAGCTTTTGTCTTAATATAGTTTCTTATTAAATAAATACTACGTACAAGATAACGATAATTATCAAACGAGATAAAGTAGAAAAAATAATACAACTTGGTAATCTGATTTTTTATAAAAACAACATTGGCTGTGTTGCATTTAAATTGATGAGCGTGTGATATAGTAATATTTTTGGAAATTCTTTAGAATTAATCTTTGGCATTTAGCAGTGATAATAAATTAATTAATAATGATATTTTTTGTACGAAGCAAAATCTAGCGACTCGATCAGCATTTTGACAAGAAAAAACTTTTCCATAGAACAAAATAACAATAACGACAAACAATATCTGAAGACCTACAAACTCAATCTAGAAGATCGAAAGTTGTTTCTGCATGAGAATCGTCAAAAAAAAATTGTCTTGTAATCCATGAATGTTTGAATAACGGATAACCCGCGCGTTGTTGCGGAACGTTAATTTTTCGCACGTTGTTGCGGGCCATTGTTATTATTATTATTATTTTTTTAATTTTGTGTGGGTTTATTTTTTCGGTCTCACGTTTAATAGTTTGTTTTTTTTCTTATATGATCTTATGTGTTGGGCCTCATGTTTAAATGTTTTTTCTTTGGTTTATATGTTTTTTTTTGTGCGGGTTTATTTTTTCGGTCTCATGTTTAATAGTGTGGGTTTATTTTTCGATATCATGTTTAATAATTTGTTTTTTTTCCCTATATGAGTTTATGTCCCGCGCGTTGTTGCGGGGCGGTAATTTTTTTTTTTAGTTTTTTTTTTGCGATTTTTTTTCTCATGTTTAATAGTTTATTTTTTTTATATGGACTTATGTGTTGAGCCTCATGTTTAAAGCTTTGTTTTTTTTTTTTGCTATATGGTTTTTTTTTAAATGACACTGTTTAATGCAATCTAAAGTTGTACGTTTGTGACTATGTCGATTATTTTAAAGTTGAATCGGTACTTTTATAATATTTTTTCCCCTTATTTTGTGCCAAAAAATAAATAAATAATAATAATAATAATTGGGTCGGCCCAAAGTGGGAGCCCAGGCCCAAAGTGAGAGCCGCCCATTGTACAGTAGAAGCACTGTAGCTTCTACTGTAAAATGGTAAATGTATAATTTATAATCTATGACATTCTTTTTTTTTCGACTATTATATTTTAGAGTTAAGTACATTTTTGGTCCTTGTGGTTTGGTGCGATCTCACTTTTGGTTCAAAATTCAAAAATTTTTTGGTTTTGGTCTAAAAACATAGTTTCGGTCCACTTTTAGTCCAATCTCGTGAATTTGCACTAAAATTTTTGGACTAAAAGTGAAACGAAACTATGTCTTTTGGACCAAAAGTGTAACGAAACTATGTCTTTTGGACCAAAAGTGGAACGAAACTATGTGTTTTGGACCAAAATCAAACATTTTTTTATTTTTGGACCAAAAGCGAGAAAATGCACCAAACCACAAAGACCAAAAATGTACTTAACTCTATATTTTATTTGAGAGATTTGCAACTATATCCTTGCAAAAATATTAAATTACACCAATATCTTTACAAATTTCCTAATTAGTTCAATGTCCTTTTAAATTTTCATAATGGCACAAAATCATCCAAAAACACATTTCCATCACTTTTAAGTGAATTAAAAATAATTATAAATATATTAATATTGCTTGAAATGTTATGTTACTTTTATACCCCTCTTTCAATATAAAATGGAAAAGTCAATAACTGCTTGTATACTGTTTTATTGAAACTCCAGGTTGTGATTGAGAAAATTATTTTTCATCAGTTATGGTTTGCTTTTAATTTTCTGATATAATTTATTTCTCTTCATTTCCGTTTTATTATATTTAACTTTTTTGGTAAAATAGGTGGAATTTTATTACAAAAGATGGTTGCAAACTTTTTAAAAGGCTTTGGACCATAAATCAATCCTTTTAACAAACAATGATACATAAGAACTATTATCAGAATCAGACAACAGGCTTGTCCTGATTACTACATCAGCAGAAGAGTAACTCTGCCAAAGACATCAAAGACATTGTTAGTTGATACAATGTTTAAGCCTTTGGGCTCGTTTTAGTTACTAGTTACATATGTGATAGGCCTAGCCCATTCCCTACAATATTCTTAATGTAACTAAATATATTGGTTTGAGATTAGTAATGGAGGCAAGCAATTCACTGATTCATTATGGTAATCAGAGCCATTTAATTTTTCTCCTAAAATCTCTCTAAATTCTCATTTTATCCCTTGTACAATTGTTCTTTTTCTAATCCACCCACCCTTATTTCGTAACAAGTATGCTGACATTTTCACCAAAGGACTACCGTCTGCTTTTTTTGAAGAATTTCGTACCAGTTGGAGTGTTCGGTCTCCTCCCGCTCAAACTGCGGGGGAGTGTTAGTTGATACAAAGTTTAAGCCTTTGGGCTCGTTTTAGTTACTAGTTTCATATGTGATAGGCCTAGCCCATTCTCTAGAATATTCTTAATGTAACTATATATATTGGTTTGAGATTAGTAATGGAGGCAAGCAATTCACTGATTCAATAGACATCTCTTCATCTAGTTTTACTTACAAGTCAGTGTGACTTTAAGTAAATCCTAGGCAACCATGAAGAAACCTCTTTCCCTTGCTATATTTCCCCCTACAAACACCCTTCATATGCCTAAGGAACCTATCCTTAAACAAAGGGGCTCTTATAGAAGGCATCACAAGAGAAAAAGAAAAACTCCTGTTCTCACTGAGATCCACCACCAAATGCTATATTTCCATTACTGGCATCACATAATGGCTTAGAAGTTACTTAGAGATACAATCCCACTTGGCTACATTTCCTTGACGGTTGTCCAACAACTTAGACCAACAACCAAGGCATCACCAAGCTAGCCTGCAGCCATAGCAGAAAACCTACCTTATGACAAAGAGAAGAGCTTTGACTTAGTTTACACAACACACTAGTCAATGACTGATCAAAGACCCAGTAGGATTAAAACTAAGAATGATTCTCATTGTCAAGATACAAGGCCATCTGCAAATTACTCGGAGGCCTGCTACATGATATCCAAGCCATATCCAGCATCTACTTTCAGTTGATAGCAGCCCTCACAAGTAACCTCAAAACAACTTATCATAATTCAGGTATCCAAACATCCCTTAAGGTTCAGGACCAATTTAATTTTCCAACATTGGAGATGATCCTTCACCCAAACACCCTTTTACTCAATCAACAGGATCTGTCAGCCAATGAAATAGTGTTTACATACTCTACACTATTTGGAACTCATCAAATTTTCTTTGCAAATTTGATATCCCACTCCTCATCTACCTTAGCAATATTTTGAGTGTCTCTAGCAGGAATGGATATTAATATTGATCTCACATCACCATAGATTGCTTCAAAAACTTCCTTTTCTGTTCTTTTATGGTTATTAAACAATCTCCCGTTTCTTTCTTGCCATATATAGTAGACAACAGCAGCAAGGCAGATCTTCCTAATAATTCCCCAAATACTCATCTTGTTTTTCTTGAGGCTCATAGCTTTAATAATATTCTCCCAATTATCTTCATTGACAGTAATTCTACCAATATCACATACCTTCTTCCATATTTTCTAAGCATATCCACATTTAAAAAACAAATGATCATGTGAATCAGCCTCTTTATTGCATAGACTACATTCAAAAACTTTGTTTGGATACCACTTTGACATCCTGTCTTGAGTGCTTAGCTTCTTTTTTACTGCAAGCCAGAGTATAAAGGTGTGCTTAGGAATGCAATTAGTATGCCATACAATATCCTTCCAATCAACACTAACTCCATTTCCCCTGATATCCTTCCAAACAACAGCAGTTGAAAAATTCCTACTATTTCCATCATTATCCACCCAGATAGGCTTGTCAGGGCAATCATTCAGGACTAGATCTTTCACATCTTTTAGCCATGGGTACTTACTCATCCAATCAGTTGGCCATTTCCAACCCTTAGCATCTTTCATGTCAGCAATGCAATCATGATCTTTAAATCCAGCATAGAAAATTTCTTTTTTACTAATCTTACTGGCTAAAGACCATTCACTATTCCATTTATCATGCCAAACATTAACACTTTTTCCATTCCCTATCTTGAATCTCATATGCTCCCCTACCATATTTCTTAAATTCAGAATACATTTCCATCCACGGCTATCTTTTAAATCAATTGCAACATCCCAAACACTCCTAATTTTAAATTTCACAACATTGATCCATTTCACCCATAGAGATTCTTTTTTGGCTGCAACATTCCACAAATGCTTGACTAATAAGGTTTTGTTCTAGAGCTCCAGGGATTTAAACCCTAAACCACCCTGATCTTTAGGCTTACACACATCCATCCAAGCAACTTTCACCTTCCCATTACAACTCTCTCCATTATTCCAAAGGAATCTTTTAAAGAGCTTTTCAATATCATTAATCACACTTTTAGGAAGGAGAAACACTGACCATAGATTCTAACACAGAGGCAATTAATTGAGCTCTGTCAGCATATGATAGACTTTTATTTTTCCAGTCCATAAGCTTTTGATGCACCTTATCAATCAACTACTTGCAATCTGCTATACCAATCTTTTTAGTAACCAAAGGCACCCCTGAATACCTCACTGTCAGCTTACCTTCTTTAAATGACAGAATTGTACTTATTGCGTTCTTAGTATCATTGTCCAGGCTTCCACAGAACATTATGCACTTCCCAAGGTTTAGATAAAGATCAGTCATAGAACTAAACTTATCCAAAGCCCTTTTAATAGTTTGAACAGATTCAACTCCTCCATGACAAAGCATAATGAGATCATCTGCAAAGCAGAGGTGAGTAATTCTCAACTATTTGCATCCAAAGTGAAACTTAAATTGTTTTTCTTTTCTTATTTCATCCTTCTTTATATGGTTCAGCCACTCCATAACAATAGAGAAAATGTAAGGAGATAATGGGTCTCCTTGTCTCAAACCTCTACCCCCTTGAATTATCCATATCTCTCCCCATTTACACATATTGAGAACTTAGAATTAGCAATACAAGTCATGATCTAATCAATCATTCTTCCTGGAAATCCAAACTTCCCTATAATGTCTTTAAGAAAAATTCAACTGACTGTATCATAGCTTTCTGTATATCAATTTTAAAAGAGCATCTCTTAGGACCATTAGCACAATTATATCCCTTGAGAAGTTCTTGAACAAGCAGGATGTTATCAGTAATTGCTTTGCCAGGTATAAATGCACTTTGATTATCATCTACAATGTGACTTAAAGCATTTTTAATCCTATTGGTCAGGATTTTGCTTATGCACTTGTATGTTACATTGCAACATGCAATTGGTCTAAAATCAGATACCTTTTGAGGAGTAGTTGACTTAGGGACAAGAGCAATTATAGTAGCATTGATCTCTCCCAGAAGTTTCCTAGACTCAAAAAACTCCTTTATAGCAGCACAAAAATCATCTTTAATGATCTCCCATGACTTATTAAAGAACCTAGATGTAAATCCATCATGCCCTAGTGCTTTATTGTCTTCAATATCAAATAAGGCCTTTTTAATCTCATCATTACTAATCTCCTTAATCATAAGCTCAGCATCTTCACTAGAAACTTTCTTCTTAAACAACAGACTATCTACTTCACTAAACTTGGCTACTTCAGGACTTATTCCCAAGAAGCCTTCAAAGTGCTTCACAAATTAATCAGCTACTTCATTATACTCAGATCGCTTGCCTTGTTCATCACAGATAGACATAATTCTAGTTTTGTGTATTCTACCCTTTAGGACTTTATGAAAATAGGCAGAATTCTTACCCCCTTCCTTTAACCATGTAATTTTAGCTCTCCGCCTCAATAATTTCTCTTCATCACTGATAGCTTCCTTGTAATCACTCAGCACTTGCACTCCTTCTTGTCTCAGGATTTTATTGAATGGATCCTTATCAATTTTAGCTTGGACATCATACAACTTCTGCTTTTTCAAAGTAATAACTCTATCAAATAAATTTCCATGCTTCCAATTTAATTTGTTCATGTGAGGCTTCAAAGCTTTATGCTTTTTGACCATCCTAAACATAGCATGCCCTTACACCTCCATATTCCAATTCTCCTTAACCAAATCTTTGAAACCCACTTTATCAGTGATATAGTTTGTCATTCTAAAAGATTTATTCTTCTTCTTCATTACTTGAGGAATTGTTAAAATAGTTGGGCTATGGTCAGAAATACCATAAGGTAAGAAAATTGCATTAGCTGAACTAAAATGGGTCAAAAAAGAAAGATTACCCATTACTCTGTCAATTTTCTTGAGCAAAGTGGCATTAGGATTGTTAAGACTTTTTGTCCACGTAAAATGCATCCCAGACCAATTGATATCTTCCATCTTAATCTCATTTATACAATCTTGAAATTCCAACATATCTTGAGTAAAATGAGATATCCCTTCAGAATGATCTTCTAGGTTTAAGCTTACATTGACATCTCCCATAATTGCCCAAGCTAAATCTCCCACAATCTTCTTATATAGTCTTAGATCTTTCCAAAGCTCCCTTCTATCTTTCTCTCTATTGGCAGCATATATAAAAGTACAAAAGAATGACTTCTGAGAACTTAGAATCTCCACATGATAAAGCATAGATTGACCTGAGTTGTGGAGCATAGAACAATTGACATTATTTGCATTCCATCCAATAGCAATTCTGCAACCTTTTTTGCTATGTAGCATATTAGTTTGCCAATTCCATCTCCCAAAAACATTCATACAAAGTTTTTTAATTCTGTTATTTTTCATATGAGTTTCCACTACTGCACAAATACTTAGTTTTTCATTCCAAATCATATTCTTAATCTCATCTTGCTTTGAGATCTTACCCAACCCTCTGATATTCCAAGTATCTATTCTTAAATCAGCCATTAAATTTATTGAAATAGGTTGCTACTCTCACCCCTAACTTCATTTTCTGTCATGAATTTCGCAATGCCCTCCTTTTCAATATACACATCATTCTCATCTAGTTCAATATCAGTACCCTCATTCTCTACTTCCTTACTTTTATCATAATGTTCTTTCCAACATTCTTTAAAGTACTCAATCATCTCTTTAGTCCAGTCTTTAGCTTCATTAATGGATGGTTGAATTTTCTCTTTTACAAACTTTTCCACCATGCTCTTTTCTCTCAAATTCATCTTCATCATTGTAGATTCTTCCTCAATTTCTTGCAGTACAGAGAATTTATTAGCAGTATCCCTTACATCTTTTATCACATTTTCTCCCACACTCCATACTTTCCTTTTAGATCCTGATGGTGTGTTATATTTATCATGTTCCTCATTCACTTTCTTCATTTGTTCAATATTCAACCCTTGTGCTTGCTTCTGCCTGTACACAAATTTGCTGACTACTTTTTTCTTTTGAAAAGGCTTTTTTTGATTATTCTGCTGCATATTCCTTCCTATACCAATATTATTGCTTTTTATACCATCATCTTTACTCTTTCTGCTCTTCACATTCACAAAGCCATCAATTTCCTCATTAACTTCCTTACTCTTCTTTATCTCCTTTTCTTTCTTAGGACAATTCACACCAGAATGTCCAAACACCAAACACTGAGGGCATATCTGTGGTTTCCAGTCATATTCAACTTTTACTTTTTTAACATACTGTTCACCATTCTGCTTGTTCAGATATAGTATCTCCATAAAATCCACCAATCCTTTTGTAGCATTAGCTTCAATAAGGATTCTAGCATATCTAAGACTTCCCAGACCCTCATTACACATTTTAGTAGTCATTGCATCCATTATGAGTGGTTTGCCAACCCTGCTTGCTAATGCACTCAACCCCCTATGAGTCCAAGCTTCTAATGAGATATTTATCAATTTGATCCAAACAGGGAGTCTAGTAGGTTCAATTCTGTCTAGATTGATGCTAGGATCCCATTTTTGAACAACCACTGGCTTATTATTAACAATCCAAGGACCACTCTCTATAACAGTTTGTAATCCTTGAGCATTATTGAATTTGAAAACAAAGATGTCATTATCATTATTTAGGATATGTTTTAAACTAAAATTTCCCCACATCCTGTATAGGTGATAACTAAGTTCTTGCATAGACATCCTGTATCCAACAAAATAACCACAAGCAGACATCTCCCATTTCTTACTACCTTCCATAACTAGTTCATCATCAAAAATCACAAACTCCTGACCAATTTCATTGATTACAGTTGGTAAAGCTTATTATCCCTATTTTTCTTTAGAATTAAGCAATTTCATAATATAGGTGTTAGCTTCCTCATCATTTTCCACATTTTTACAATTTTGTTCACCATTACTATCAATTGTGTGCTTATCATGAGTCAACTTGTTAGGGCTTACATTGTTTGAAGAACATTTCTCTACTATCTAGCATTCCTCACAAGTATCCTGAGAATCATTCTCCATCCCCATATCGCATCTCAATCCTTCAGTCTCCATGTTGTCATTCAATTCCACTTCATCTGTATCCGAAACCCTAGCTTTTTCCCCAATTTCCTTACTATCATCCATAATCTCACCATTTTCCAATTGATCATCACTTTCAGCCAATTGATCATTCATTTTGTTGTTTAGTGAACATATAGTGTCTCCAAACTTAATAGGGATCTTCACGCGCCGCAGTGATCGCCGGCGATTCGTTGTCATTTTCCAATCTCAACTAAACGCAAAAATTCTTACACCGTTCGATGCGTCTTTGAATTCTGAACACTGATCACTAAATAGTTTTAAAAATTGATGAGTAGATCGAGCTTGATTTAAGAATTAATGGTGATTTTGAAAGCAAATTTAGCGGGAAAAACGGTTGTGAATTTTAGTGGGAATTGGGTTATCTTCAATTTCATTACTATTATCATTCACATAGACGTCCCTCGACGTCACATTATACCTTCATTCCACTTTGTTATTGTATGTGCTGCTCGATAAATGGGCTGTCATTTTACATTTACAAATAGTAGAATTAGATGTTAATTTACATTCCAAATTATCTTGGTTTTTTTATTTGAATCTTACCAGCACCAAGATCCTAAAAAGAGTTAATTGCATTTTTGGTCCCTGTGGTATGGCCAAATTGCAGGTTTGGGACCCTAACTTTTGAAATTGCAGTGATGGTCCCTATTTTCAAGTTTCTGTTGCAAATTTGGTCCCCGGGCCGGAACCAAACCTACAATTTGGCCAAACCACAGGGACCAAAAATGCAACCCAAAAGGACCAAACCTGCAATTTGGCTATACCACAGGGACCAAAAATGCAATTTACTCTCCTAAAAATGTTTATGTTTGTCTAACTAAAGAAGAAGAGTAAGAAGGTAAAATAACATGTTAATTATTATTCATATAAAAGATTTTATTTTTAAATGGTGATAATGTGTTTTTGGATATAGAGTAAACTACATCGTTCGTCCTTGTGGTTTGCGTTGACCACAGCCCCTCATCCTTTGACCAAAAAAATTACACCATCCGACCTTAAGTGGGAAACGTTTTCCGTCGTTAGTCCCTCACACTAACAACCCTCGATAACGCTCGTTAACGGGTCACATATGATATTCACTTGGGGGCAATTTCGTCCTTTTGCACTTATTTTTTTATTAAGATCCTAAACACTTTCATCACATCTATCATACCACTGTTTCTCTCTCATCCTCTCTTTCTCACACAGTCTTCTACCTATCAATCTATCATCAATCAAACCCTCATGAACTCAAAAAGTCGATCTATATAAATAAAATAACTTCAAAAACATAAAATACCACCAGCAGCATAAACCTAACATCAACCCTTTTTTTTAGAAAACCACCACCACATTGATATTTGATAATGATGTGCACATCGGACATATCAATTTAAACATATCAATTTAAAACTAAACAAACAAAGTGGAACACATTTTCAGATCTGAATCGATAAACCTTATCCAGTGGCCACAGGGTTCGTGGGTAGATCTAGATGGTTTCTATGGGTGTTATATCTTTGTTGACGAAGGTGGTTGTGTGCAGCCGTCGCTTCTGAGGTGGTGGTATACGGAGCTTTACAGGTGTCACAGTTTCCGGTGATTGATCTTTAGTTAAGTGATGCTGGCTGGCATATGATGTTCGTGGTGGTTGTTGGGTATAACAAAAATGATAGCATAAAGTATAGCTTTCATATATATTCGGATGTCAATTCAAGTTTTCTTTTGAGATTTTATATCTTTGTTTATTATCACGATGGGGTTTTGATTTGGTTTCAAGCATTTTTGAAATATTACGAAGTTTAGTTTTGATCTCGTTTGGATTTAGATGAAATGGTTATGGAACTATGGGTAAGATTTGTGACTGGTTTGCTTATGTAGTGATGTTTTTTTTTCTTTTAAAAAATCTTAGTTATATGATTGCGTGTTGGTGGGATGAGAGATAACGAGTGAGAGAAAGATGGTAGGTTGAATCGTTGATGAAGATTATTTGTAAAAATATGTCATAGGTGATTTATTATTTGTAAAAGTCAACTCAATGCGGAAACAAGAATCTGATGTTTATGGATATATGGTTGTGCTTGTGCTTGATAATTAAAGGGGATTGGAAATTCAGTGATAAGATTAACTTTGTATATTTAGTGATGGGATATTTTGAATTTTTGGCAGAAATTACGATGAACATGATGAGTAGGAGGTTGTCTGGGTGGTGAAAGGGTGTACGGTGGTAGTGGTGGTGGTAAGTGAAGATGAAGATGGTAGGTGGTGATTGGTTGAAGAAGATGAAGATGATATACCCTCATGTGATAAATAACGGGTATACCCTCATGGGAAAACATGTTAACAAGAGTTAGTAGGCCCAGTTAAAGTGAGGGACTAACGACGGAAAACGTTTCCCACTTACGGTCGAACGGTGTAATTTTTTGGGTCAAATGACGAAGGGCTACGGTCAACGCAAACCACAAAGACGAACGGTGTAGTTTACTCTTGGATATATAAGTTTATTTTAAAGTTTTGAAATGATTTTTAAGTAATTATGAAATTTGGAAGGATATTAATGCAATATTAAAGTTTTGCGAGAACATAATGTAAATGTCCCTATTTCTTTTTTAGTAAAGTAACAATGAGAACAATTATGTTCATCAAATCCTAAATATAAGATGCAAAATAACACAAGACGCATCACACAAGATGCAAAATAACATTTTCACCCATAAAAAACTTTCAGTATAATCACCATCTATCCCTTGCAATAGATTTTGATTTTGATTTGCACGGTACCAATTTTTTTTTTTAAAATTAACAATCTAAATTCCTTCTTCCCTTTTGTTTGAATCCTGTTATAACCCCTAAAATTGGGATTAATCATTGATTGATTAATCTCATATCGAGCGTGTTAGGCGGGTTTCTCATCTTGGGTTTTTGTAATTTAGATCTGTTATTCTTCTCTTCAAATCGATTCTATTTCCGTTTCCGATTAATCCCTGCCTCCATTAAACCTTAACTATTTTCTATTAATAGACCTCTCTTCAATCCAAAGATGGGTAGCTTTCGTTCAAAAGAAGATGATGTGTCAAAGATTTTGACTTCGATTTTTGTTACAAATTTCCTGGACTCCTTCTCTGCTAAGGATCTATTCCACTCATGTAAGCAATATGGTCACGTGATCGATTAATTTATTCCAACAAAGAGGACAAAAGATGGTAAGCGTTTTGGATTTGTTCAATTTATCAATGTCTTTAATGTGGAGAGATTGGTAAATAACTTATGTACGATTTGGGTGGGTCGATCGAAATTCCATGCTAATGTTGCAAGATTCAAAAGAGAGTACATGAAGGGAAGTGTTAACGTGGATAAGACTAAGAATGAATCGAATAAAAGGAAGTTTGATGGGTCTCATAAGAATGTGGAAAATACAGTTATTGGTAAATCATTTGTGTCTGTGGTGAAGACTAGCCGAATGCCAATAGATAAGGAATCTCCTCCTGCGATTGTCCTTGAAGATGATTGTTTGAATGCGAAGGATCTCACTCTGTCGTTGATGGGCAGAGTCAAAGAGATGGCCTCTTTAGTCAATCTTAAGAAGGCGCTTTGTAATGAAGGTTTTGATGTGGTTAAGATTAGCTATTTGGGAGAACTTTGGGTATTACTCGAATTCGAGACTGCGAAGGCTAAAGATTCATTTAGGGGTAATGTTGGTGTGGGCTCTTGGTTTTCGGTCATTAAACAAGCTTACGCCGAGTTTGTTCCTGAAGGTAGATTGGTTTGGGTGGAATTGGACGGTGTTCCGTTTAAATTCTGGTCGGGTCCTACTTTCAAACGTATTGCTGCTAAATGGGGTGAGTTATTGGATGTTGATGATTATGATGAGTCGAATCTTCATTCCAAAAGAATTTGCATTCTTTCTAAGGTTTGTGAGCACATTCACGAGAGCTTCAAAATTGTTTTTCGGGGTAAGGTTTATTGGGTGCGCGCAAGTGAAGTTCTAGGGTGGACTCCTGAATTTTCCGAAGAGGAGGAGGAAGACGAATTATCAGTGGAGGATAACAATGATGGCAGAATTAATGATCTCGAGGCAAATAATGGCATTGATGAGAGTGACGTGGAGGAGGTGCTTGAAACACTGTTTGATCAACCTGATGATCAGAAGGACAAACACTCGGAAGATCCTTTTGGTTTATACCCTTTATTGAACAAAGAAAATATCGAATTGGCACGAAAGGTTACTGAAGAAGATCATAGTTTGTCTCATCCGCCGGGTTTCACTCCGGAGGAGGGTTTGAATGAAGGTAATACTGTTAATCTTGACATGAAGGACTACGGAGAAAATGAGAGAGATGACAATTCGTTTGTTAACCTTGAAGATGGTAAGGATAATTCTGAGTCGGTAAACAAAAATTCAGAATCAAAGCGTTCGGGTCACTCTAAGTACTCTGTTCTGCCGCGAACGGGGGGTTCTATTTTAAATCTTATGGAGGAAGTTGTGAAGGTGGGCCAAACTATGGGTTATAACATGGATGGGTGCATCAAGGATATCACTGAGATCATTGAATCCCAAGGAGAATTTGGGGTTAATCGATGAATTTTATGTCTTTGAACGTTCAAGGCCTCGCCCAAAAGGCCAAAAAAGATTGGGTAAAGGAGTTGTGTGTTAAAAATAAAGTGAATTTTGTGGGTCTTCAAGAAACTAAGATGGGGTCTATTGATCTAAGTAGTGTGAGGTCTTGCTGGGGTAATTCTAATTTTGATTATGTGCATAGTGATTCCGTTGGTAACTCGGGAGGGATCTTGTGCATTTGGGATCCTAATTCTTTTCGGAGGAGTAGCTTTACGAGATCGGACTATTTTGTCATTGTTCGAGGTGTGTGGTTGAAATCAGGGATTGATCTTATGATAGTGGTTGTATATGCGCCTCAAGAGGCTAAAGAAAAGCGTATGTTATGGGATTATTTGGCTCATGTGTCGAATCAATGGGTTGGTAAACTTGTTATGATGGGCGACTTTAATGAGGTGAGATATAAATCGGACAGATATGGTTCGAATTTTAATGCTCACGACGCTGAGATTTTCAATTCATTCATATACAACGCGGGTCTTGATGAAGTCCCTTTAGGAGGAAGTGCTTATACCTGGTGTCTCAAATCTGCTTCTAAAATGAGTAAATTGGATCGATTTTTTGTTTCCGAAAATTTGTTGAGCATGTGTCCTAATATCACTGCTATTACCTTGGAGCGGTTTATTTCAGACCATCGTCCTATTTTATTACGTGAAGTCAGGTATGATTACGGTCCTATTCCTTTTCGATTCTATCGTTACTGGCTGGAAGTTGATGGTTTTGACAAGTTGGTTAGGGATTCTTGGAACGTGGCTCCTGTTAACAAGAAAAATGCCATCCGAAACTTCATGGGTAAACTTAAATTTCTTAAAGACCGTATTCGGAGCTGGCTCTCTATTCATAGGTCGAATTCGCGAGGTGAGATCTATTTCCTTAAAGAGGAGTTGCGGTCTTGTGATGAGGTTATTGATAAGGGAGATTGCTCGAATGAGGTGGTCCATAAACGTACGGAGATTCTCAACAAGATTCATCAGGTAAATAATATTCAAGCTTCGGAAATTGCTCAAAAAGCCAAGATTAAATGGGCAATCGAGGGAGATGAAAATGTGAAGTTTTTTCATGGTATGCTAAACAAGAAGCGCAATCAATCTAATATTCGGGGTATTATGGTGAATGGGACGTGGGTCGATGACCCGGTTCAGGTGAAAAAGCAGTGAATTCTTTGAACATTTTCAGGCGGTAGGTTCGATATATCCTTAGTGAATTCGAGCGTTCTTTTGTATTGAACCCTTTTACTGTATCCCTATCGATTGTAAAGAAAGCAGAGATTGAAACGCAGGATTTCTAAAGAGGAGGTTAAAAGGGCTCTTTGGGATTGCGCGTTGATAAGTCTCGGGTCCGGATGGTTTTATTTAGCTTTTAACAGTATTTTTGGCATTGTGATTGAGAAGGAGTGTTTGTCGGCTGTTGACTATTTCTTCATGCTATGGTGAAATACCGAATAGATGTAAACTCGAACTTTATTTTTTTGATTCCTAAAATCCTGTGCTCAACATGGTTATGGATTTTGTCTTTAAGTTTGATCGGGAGATTATACTAAAGTTCTATTGCTTAAAATCCTTGACGAATCGTTTGTTGGGGTGCTTGGTGTCTTTCAATGAGTTCATATCAGCTTTTGTGGCGGACAGACAAATACTAGACGGTCCATTGTATTCCTTGATGAGGGTTCTTCAATGGTTACTTTTGTGTAGGAAGAAAAAACACGCTCTTATTTTCAAAGTGATTTAGCGAGAGAAAGCTTTTGATTCCGGTTCGTGGGATTTCGTGGATGATGTGTTAAATAAATTGGTTTCGGTGAAAGATGGATGGAGGACTTGGATTCAAAGTTCGTTTAGATCATCCAGGGGGTCCATCTTGTCACGGTTTGTCCTACGAAGGAATTTCATTTTTTTAGAGGTCTTTAAACAGGTGATCCTTTATCCCCTATTTTTTATTCTTTTTATTATGGAGAGCCTTGCAATTTCTTTTCAAAAGTGTTGGTAGATGGAGTTTGTCATACGGGGATCATAACAATTATATTCCATGGGAATTTGTCTTATTTGTTTTATGCGGATGTGCCAAATCTTCTTGGCCAATGGAGTGGAGCTCAATATCGATTCGTTAGTTCGGTTTTGGATTGTTTTTTCCGACGGCTTCTGGTCTTGCGTATTAACATGTGGAAAGAGTAAGATTATGGGTTGTCGTTAAAGTTTGACGATGGGATGGTTAAAACGCGGCTTTTTAAACTAGGGTGTCTGTCATTAAAGAATCCATTACTTATTTGGGATACGAAAGTTGGGGATATTGGTAATATGTCAAGAAGCATGCTTGGAAGTTAGTGGTGGACAAGTTGTTATCTCGTCTTTCTAGATGGAAGATGAAACTCCTTTAATCGGAGGCAGCTCACTCTTCTTAAGTCCGTATTAGGATCTATGCATCTTCCATATGTCCATTTTTTTTAAGGTTCCATCGAGTCTTATTAAAATCTCCTTGAATCTATTCGTTAGTCGGTGCTTTAATGGTCAGGATCGATGAGTAACAAAGATTCTTGGGTAACAGTGGACAAGGTCCTAACTTCGAAGGATAAAGGGTGGTTAGGTGTGGTTATCTAGCTTGTTTTGCCTTAATAAGATTGGTTTTGCTCAAGTGGGTTTAGCGGCTTCTCATTCTCAGAAATGTTCCTTATGGACTAAAGTGATTAAAGTATTATGGGGAGGACAGGGAATTTGAAAAAGGATGTTTCTGGTTGGAGTTCGAAACTGCTGGACATCGATAAGTTCAGAAGTAAGGGTGTTACATGGTCGGGGTATTAATGTTGCAGATACATCCGATTGAAGCTGGGGAATGGGGTGTACAAGCGGTTCGGGGTCGACATATTGGTTGAAAGCGGTAGTCATCAAAGAGTTGTTCCCACGTATGTTCGCTCTGAAGTTTTTGAATCAAGAAGCTACTGTTGTTTCGAAAATGATATGCGTCAAGTTTAGATAAATCATTTCGAAGATAAGCGAAGAAGTGGGAATGATGAGATGCAACTTTACTCTATGGGCAGAGATCTCTCGGTATGAACTACTCTTCGTGACTTGCGAAGATCGTTACTTTTTTTGGACGTTAGACAGTGATGGGGTCTTTCGGTGGCTTCAATCGAAAGGAGATTGATGGGAATCTGGTTTCAGATGTTAGTTTGCAGACTTAAGGGTGGGTTAAATCCGTGCCAATCTCGGTGAATATCATAGCTTGGAAAGTCAAAATCTATATATTCGCGTCCCAAGCGTTTTAATTATCTCTCGTCGTAGATGGATATTGATTCGATCGTTTGTCCCATTGTAATCGCCGGTTGTGGAATAGACTAACCTTATTTTCTTTCAATGCGTTGTAGTGAGACAGATTATGGTAAGATATTTCTTGGTGGAATTATTGGGACTATTTGGATGTGAATTCTTACGAGGAATGGCGAGTTTGGTTGGTTTCTATTCGGATTCAATCCAAACTCAAAGGCGTTATTGACTGGGTTGTATTACTATGGTTTGTTCGTGGTTATATGGGAAACTTTCGCAACAGTTCTGTTTGTTAAGAAGATTTCCTGAAAAGGCGATGATATTGATAATTTAGTTTCTAGTTCTCTTTGATTGGTGTACATTCTGGATGTAAAGCGTAGTTCAGTGGACGATTGGCTTAAGAACCATTATTTTGTTCTTGTTTGATTCTAGCTACACTTGCTAGTGTTTTAATAAAATCGTCGTTCAAAATAAATATAAGATATACTTCCTCCGTCCCATATTAAGTGTCCATTTTTAACTTTTTGAATTCTTTTTTCATAAACTTTGACCGTAAATATTTTTCTTTATGTTATATAATGCTTACTGAAAATTATACCAATGAAAAATACATTCGAAACTCTATCCATTCATATATTTTGCATTGAGTATCATATAACATAAGAAGAAATAATTAAGGTCAAAGTTGAAGAAAAAAGACTTTTAAAAGTAAAAAATGGACACTTAATATGGGACGGAGGGAGTAGGTAAACTTATTTTTGTATTTTGTAATTGGATAAACAAATCTATAAATAAATAAAGGAAGGTTGAACTTCTAGAAGAATTGAAGTATGCTATTTTTGACTAGTAACTATGGACTCAAAATTTATGCTATTTTCGCATTAATTCATTGACTTATATGAGTTTAGCATCATAGGGTTTTCGAAAGTACTATGATTCATATGACGAAAATTAAGCTTTATGATGCCAAACCCTATGATAATACAAAATGAATTGATAATACATGTTGCATTAAGAAGTACGAATAGCAGTTCGTAATTAGAGGACACATCATCGCTATATAAAATATATGGTTTTCGAAAACGTTAAATTTTTTTGTAAGAATTTATAAATATGTCTTTACCCATAAAGGAAACATTTCCTTTTAAAGTTTAAATGTTGAGGAGTTAATGAGTTATGATACTCCTCATATCAAGCAAAGTAAGAGCTCGGGCTAAGAGCATACGGTATAGTCACACCCACAGGCGCCAAAATGACATGGAGGTTGAAATGGCGTCGTCGAACCCGCGCCATCATACCGTGGTTCGGCGCCAAAACACAAAAAGAAGCCCCAACGCCAATGTTTTAACGCTAGTTTGGCGTGCATGTTTTGAAAGAAAAAATATACCCGTTGTTTGTAACGCTAGTTTGGAGGACACATCATTGCTATATAAAATATAGGGTTTTCGAAAACATTAATTTTTTTGTAAGAATTTATTAATATAAGTCTTTACCCATAAAGGAAACATTTCCTTTTAAAGTTTAAATGTCGAGGAGTTAATGAGTTATGGTACTCCTCATATCAAGCAAATTAAGAGCTCAGGCTAAGAGCATACGGTATAGTCACACCCACCGGCGCCAAAATAACATGGAGGTGGAAATGGCGTCGTCGAACCCGCGCCATCATACCGGGGTTCGGCGCCAAAACACAAAAAGAAGCCCCAACGCCAATGTTTTAACGCTAGTTTGGCGTGCATATTTTGAAAGAAAAAATATACCCGTTGTTTGTAACGGCTATTTTTCAAATTAATTTTTTTATGATTAAATTTAATCTTTTTCAACACTATATATATTACCTCACTTTTACCAATTTATACACAACATTCTCTATCAAAAAGCATACACTATATAAAAAACATGACGGATTCATTATTTTCATCTATGTCCGATAACGAAGATCTGAGTGATATCGACGTGCTTTTGAAAGCTGTTGAGTATGATCAATCGGGGGAAGCCAGTAGCTCACGTACTCGCAATTGGATCAACCGTGAACATGATATTGCTGAAGAACATTTGAGGGCCGACTATTTTGGGTCAAACGATGATCCACCAAAATATTCGGACTACTATTTTAGACGTCGATATCGTATGAGCCGCAAACTATTTTTAGAAATAGTCGAAGGTTTTGAAACGTATATTCAAATTGTTCGTCCTCTTCCCGAGCATTTTAATTTTTTTTGTGGTGCGACCCGATTGTACGGGTCTAATGGATTTTAGTGTTATTATGAAATACACATCCTCCATACGTCACTTGGCATACGGCACATCACCTGATGCATTAGATGAATACTTACAAATGAGAGAACACTGCGCTCGCGATAGTCTAGATAATTTTATGAAGTGAGTTATTGAATTGTTTATGCCTGAATTTTTAATAAAACCCGACTTCAATGACACTCAAAAGTTGTACACCGCACATAACGCGGTTCATGGGTTAACGAGAATGCTTGAAAACATTGATTGTATGCACTGGAATGGATTAATTGTCCGAAATCATGGCACATGCAATATGGGAGAGGTGATAAAAATACCCAACTTTATTGCTTGAAGCGGTTGCGTCATACGATTTCTGAATTTGGCTTGCATTTTTTGGGATAGTGGGTGCAAATAACGACTTTACGGTTTTAAATCATTCTTCGTTATTCGACACCAATCTTAATGACACTGCCCCTATAGCTCCATTTGTAGTAAATCGAGTTGGGTTTGACAAAGAGTATTACATGGCTGACGGGATTTACCCACAGTGGGCAACTTTTGTAAAATCATTTACGGTTGCACGAGACGAAAAAAAACCTTATGTGAAAGGAGACAAGAAGGTGCTCGAAAAGACATTGAAAGAGCTTTTGGTGTCCTCCAAGGACGTTGGCATAGATTTCTTGAAATTGTGAGTCATTTGTAGTCTAGTCATTTTGTGTTCATTCCTTTAACGAAGTAGGTTGCCTATGTAACGGACGGAGATATGAGATTCACCCTCTTCCATTGTACTTAACTGTTTTTTGGAGTAATAAATTTACCGGAGAAACCCTTTATCCAAAAAAAGGACGTTGGCATATAATAAGCCAATCGGCGTGTGCTTGGACTATCAACAAGCTACAAAGAACCATATACACTTGCATCATATTGCATAACATGATTTTAAAAGATGAAAAGTTTGTGGTATCCGAACTGAAGGATGTTTATATTTGTCAGCGACAAAATTTACAACTTACGTGGATCGAGAGATGCGACCTTCAACGGAGGAGAGCTAAAGAACTCCGTGATCGACACGTCAACGCAAGGCTTCAACGAAATCTTATTGAGCATGTTTGGCAACAACATCAACAACGTCAACATCAACAAGGAAATTAGTTTATTAATTGTTTGATGTATTTTTTTTTAAATTTCCGTATCGTTTTTAAAATTTTGTATGTTTTTTTATTTCCGTATTGTAATTTGAATGAATAAAATGTAGTTTGTTTGAAATAATAGGAAAAAATTGTGGGTGAATGAGGCTCAAATGTCATGGGAAATGGCCTATTACTAGTGAAGGGGTGTTTTGAATGTGTATGTAAGATGATAAAAAAGTGAGTTTTGACATGTATTTGACATGCCATCACACCTAAGGCTCTAAATGTGATGGAATACCTAAATCATGAGCCATCAAGCTTAAATTCCTACATCCCGGTCTTTGAATTTAACTTTTTTTAAAATAAAAAAAAATTAGAACGGCAATTTTTTTCACAACCTATACCACATATCTCACAATATATTTCACACATGTCTTTAGTGAGGCTTGGACCCACAACCTTTAGGTTGGTGAGAAACTCACATAACAAATGATACTTTTGGTGGCCAACTGAGTTGGTTTTTGAATTCAACTTTTCTCCTAATGTTTCAAACTTAGAATATACTAGTATGTCTTTACGGATTCATAAACAATTAGCTGTAGAAAAATAGACAAAGGAAATGATGTATAAAGTTGTAGTAATATTAATTAAATCTTAAAATCGACATCAAAGACGATTAGTTTGTGGACTGGAAGTACTGATGTAGAAGTTAATTCCACATTAGGACTAGTTCAATTCAACTCGACGTTGAAGTGAATATCATAAATAAAATAATAAATACATATACGGTATATGGAGAAGTTGACATCAAAAGTCATGACATTGCATGTTCTTCCTTCCTTTAATGCTTCTTTATAGAAATTGCAACTAAAACATCGTTAAGCTTAGCTCTTAATTGTTGACGACTAAGTATATGCTTGTTATTGCAAAACATTGATAGCCTTCAACTGCAACGTGTATCATCCAACATATATGTCTCGCCCTAATGATAATATGTGAAAGATAATGTCTTAACTGACTTAACGTACTTGTGCTCAAGTGAGTATAAGCCCCTATATTTTCAAAACCAACTAAGTTGCGCATATCGAATTGAAGTTCACCCTAAAGTTATAACCTTCGGGTCTCTGAACTTGAATTGTAATCGAACAACAAGTTTCCACCACTAGACAACACATTTGATGTTATTTTGTAGATCTTGACACGATCCAAGCATAAGAACGTGACATAGACAATTTAAAAACGTTAAATTTTGTGATTGTTTACATACATATTGTTTACTCGGTTCAAATAAGCTTTGATCCAGAAGGTGCAATCCGTTGTACGTATCGATCGTACATTTCAATTTCGGCATCCCCACACTAATAGTGTAGATCTCATTTGGCAAATAATTTGGGTGGGGTGCATGAAAAAGTCGTAGCCAGTAACTTGTCAAAGTCATAAGTCAACCAACATTGAATCATTGATACAAAACTAATAAATGGCTTCATGCTTTTTCTTTGTGGAGTAACAAGTTTGCTTGCCCGCGCTCCGCTGCAGGATGTTTGGCGGACGTCGGTTTTGGTTAGCTGTGTTATGTATGTTCGGGAGGCAGAACTCCGTTTAGTTCTGTCACATGTCCATCTGAGTCCTTCAAAATTTCTTTAATACTTGCATTGCCCCAGTCCATTAGAGTAATATCCAAATTACCCGATATGGCCTCATCATCAGTTATTAGGCTTTGGGATTTTACGCATAAACGTAGTCTTAGGGCCATTCGACAAAGTCAACAATACACGACCTTCTTTAACAATCGCAGTATGTCGAGGACAAACATGATTAATTATTTTCTTGTTGATGCTTTATAGCTTATCCCATTCCATATGATTCAGATTCTTTGACAACCCCTATTAAGAAAATGAGAACAAAACTAAGATCTAGCAACTAAAAATATAGAGGTTGTACTTCATTTCAACTCGAGTTATGCTTTATCCCGGTCCGGGTTAAACAGGTTACAAAATAAAGCAAAGAAAGTGTATTATTTATGAACTTCTTACCTGCTCAAGTATGAATTGTATCAATGCATCCATTTTAAGACCTCTGCGTAGCATTCCTTGCACAGTCGGGAAACGGGCATCATCCCATCCATCAACTATTCCGTTCTCAACGAACCATAAAAGCTTCCGTTTGCTAAGAGGTGTAAAAACCATATTTAACCTACTAAATTCATATATATGAACCTTTCTAAGCCCCATAGTATCTTGAATCCGGAAATACTGAGCATTTCTGTCATGATACTCGCTAGATCGAAGAGCATGTGTAATACCTTGAATAGAATCAACAAACGGACAGGCAAAATCATATGTCGGATATATTTTGTACTTTGGACCGATTCTATGATGCGGCATTGGATTGCAACGATAGTAGACTGGATCACGAAGTGACTTGTTTGGATCTTGCATATTTAATTTGCCTCTTAAACAACATTGTAATCCTCTATCTGATCCAGCAATCATTTCATTCCATAACTCGATATTTTCAGCGACTGTGTTGTTTCTACACTTGGAATCAATCCCGGCCATACGCTCGCTCTGCATTTGCTCACGTGGGGTATCATCAACAAAAGCTTTTCCTTCTTTGATCAACTTTACCGCCATGTCCATAAGCTGCGGGAAGTAATCAGAAGTAAATGTGACCTCCTCGTATTTAATACCCATAGTCTTGAGAACTTCTATAATTTTATCCATATACTCATTGTTCTCCTTAGCTGGATTTGTATCATCAAAACGCATGATTTGTTTCCCGTCGAACTTTTGAGCAAAGTTTTGGTTCAATAAAACAGCCTTTATATGACCAATGTGGAGACAACCACTTGGTTCGGGTGCGAATCTTAAGCGAACTTTTCCCATCTCTGCATGAGGCAGATAAACTTCGGGTCGTTTACGGGCTCTCACAACTTGTGGCTTCTTCAAATCCATCACCAATAAGAGTATGTCCTTCTAGGGCTTCAATTTAATTATAAACCTGGCAATCAGAGAGTTTAATTATAAACATGCAAACTAAACAGCTAATTAAGACATGTGCGTGACATCTCTAGATTAAAGACGCACTCGATCATATAATTAGACCCGTACGCACAACACTCGTGAACATCAAAAAACATTTGCATCTAACATAAAAACCATTATAAGCGGATCCAAACACTATTTATGCTTATGCTTTCGCTTATATGTTAAGCAGATATAATGAGCAACCAAAAAAAATCCTCTATCTGCATGCAACCCTAATCATAAAGTTGGCTATACAAACAGCATGCATATATCATGACTATAACTACTATACACATGCAGGCAGCGATTTCAATACGCAGATAATAAGAAACAATATATGTTAAGGTTTACCAGTTAGTTGTACGTAGTATTTTAACCTAGCTCTAACAAAGCTCGATCGAAGTAAAACCTTTTGGGTTTTGTTATACTACCGATTGAATGAGGCAAGTCAAACTTTTGCCTTTAGCTTTTTGCCAATCGTTAAGGTTTTGTAATTTTTTTTATACATCGTGAGAAAGAATGAGGGAAAGCTAGGGGTGTTTATATATTGAAGTAACTTGGTCTCCAAGTTACAATCATGCACCTCCTCAAGTTGGCTAGAAACACACTTTCCTTCCTTTTCTTTTTAATAACTTTGGAGGACGTTATAATGATAAATTAAATGGGTTGTTACAATGTTATAATGGTATTGATGACTGAATTTATTATTCAACATTGTGTATCTCAGTTTCCTAAATTAGATTCAGCATTCAACATTCTTACATTTTTTTAAAAAGGGTGCTAAACTCTTTATAATGTAGTCGGGTTTGGTGCGATGTACGAATCTTGTTCTATAAAGATCAATCTTGGTCTCGAAAATTTGTCGCTTTTTTTAACCCAAGTATACAACATTGTAACTCTAAAATAAATAGCATTGATTATTAGAGTTGTAACTTCATCATAAATAGCATTGATTATGTAACTTCATCATAAATAACATTTATCATAAGAGGCTTTTGATTTTTTTTATAACTGAAACTATAAAAGCATTTACACACAATTAAATGTCGATGGTTACAAAAATTAGCATTAATCATAACCATTAATCACAATTTATACCAAAAATAACTAATTTACAAAAAAAAGGAAACAAAAGAACATCATGGGCATATCTCGTATTCAAGTGCCAAACAAAGAGCAAAAAATAATCTCTCATTTTTTACATTTGAAACCCACAATGTACCTAAAAAGATATGATTTTTAAAATGACTATCTTGGCTAAGGTTTCTTGTGCTAGCTTTTTAAAATGACGACGCCAAGTTTTCAGTCATCAAAAGTAGATGTGAAAAGTAAATTTACCTTTTAACTTTATATTGTAAATCTAAAAAATAAAGACTGTAAAATCACTTACAACGAAAATCACTTTAAACCAAAATTCAAACCAGAATCAGTTCATAAAAACATATACAAATTTACAAAACAAACTACTCAAAAAATTTACTAAATCACTACAATTTATACAAAAAACTCAAAACCAAATTTTTAAAAATGACAAGGCATCTACAATAACAAATTTTCCGGTAACAGCGGCTGCGGAAAATACAGCGACAACAACTATCTGATTTAAAAAAGAAAACAAACACTCCGACGATACAGCGGCTACCGAAGCAGCTTTCTGGCGAGACAACGGCGGCGGTGACAACGGCTGTAACAAAAAAATGCATAAAAAAATAATAAGTCAGATATACTAATAAAATTTATAAGTCTACATAAACAACCCTTAAAACTTGATTATGTAATAAATTTTGTTGCAAATACCAACAACGTTGTAACAAAAATTACATAATGAATTTGGTAACAAATATTAACTTTTAAAATAAAACATACAAATTATACCAGCTTTTCCGGTGACAAAGCGGTGGCGGAAGATTATCCGGTTATTAGCTGTCATTAGCAATTATCATTAATTGTGATTGCCTCGATTGACATTAGCAATTATGTATCATTAATTGTGATTGCCATTTTCCTTGTATAGTCTTAGGACTCATCTATATATAAAGATGCTAGTGATGAATACAAGGATATGGGGAATTCACCTTCTAATATGGTATCGAGCTAGAAAGATCACCTCATTACAATAATGTAGTTGTTCTCCGGTCATCGGCAACTCGCCGATGATTCGGAGGGATCCCAAACATATTTATTTTATTTTCGCTTTTTGTCTCTAAATAATCAGCTCGTATGAGCTTTATGTGTGTGTTGTGTGATGGTGTGTCGTTCTCATCTAAATATGTGTGCATGCTTCTCTTTGGTTAAGCTTATTACTGAAGTGCATCCCATCAACGAGATAGATGGGAATCTTTCGTATTATGTTGATATAGCCATCAATCATCAAACTTTGTCTTTTAATCTTTGTTTTAACAGCGGAGATCCTTGTAGTTTTTGAAAATAGTTGGTTATTAATTTGTCGCTCCTACCTAAAGGCAAAGCAAGCCATGGCGTAAAAATAAACGTCACGCAAAGGAGGAAGCCGCAAGCAATAAACAACTATGCCTCAAAATACAATTATGCTTCCGTTCAAACAAACAACAAAGAAGATGAAGAAACCACCGGAGATCATTGTATTTTTCAAAAATAGTTGGTCAAAAATTTGCACACCTACTAAAGGCAAAGCAAGCCACGCAAAGGAGGATGTCGCAAGCAGCAAAACAACTATGCCGGCGAATACAATTATTCTTCTGTCTCAACAAATAACAAAGAAGATGATAAAAGAAAAAGCGCTTTTCAACTTATGTTCCAGTTTGTCCGTCGAGAAGCCTCCCGCTCAAACTGCGGGAGAGTATTAGCTATCATTAGCAATTATCATTAATTGTGATTGCCTCGATTGACATTAGCAATTATGTATCATTAATTGTGATTGCCATTTTCCTTGTATAGTCTTAGGACTCATCTATATATAAAGATGCTAGTGATGAATACAAGGATATGGGGAATTTACCTTCTAATACCGGTGACTCAGGCGCGACGGCGGCAACTTCTATAAAAAATTAAAACATTAAATATATTACCGACAACCTAGATCTACAAACAATATATGTAAATCTATAAAAAATATTTTGAAAGTGTTGCGTGTAACGTTGGTGGTAGGATGGAACGTCCGCATGGGGTGGCGCCGCCCGTGGTAGTACGTCCGATGGTAGGCCGACGGATGAGGTAGGGTAGTGAGATAGTTTTTTACAATATGAGAGAATAGTGGGTATTGTTTTTGTTGTGTAGTGTTCTTTGAGTGTGTGTGAAATGATTGTAGTTAATATTATATGATAAAATGTAACACTTTTTAATGGTTTTAAAAAAACTGTTATGTTGTTTTGCAGAATTTTTATTGCTTGCATGAAAATATGTAACATATGTTTTGTAACTTAGAATGTAAACAGTCTTTTAATGGCGTGTAAGATGTGTGTTGAAGTTGTTGTTTGGCTTTTTATTGGGGTGCATAAAAAAGATTGTACAACGTGCATAAAAAATTGCACTACTTAATTTTTCAACATTTTCAAAAATGGGTTGAAAATGCTTTATAATGTAGTATAGATGTGTACTTAACCACTACAGTAATAAGCACTCATAATAAGATGTACCTAGTTAGATTATTAAACATCACTAGAGGGGCAAAGGGGCGTGTTGTAGATGGAATTCTTGATTCGATTCAGACCTCAAAATTTTAGTCTGGAGTACTTTATGGCCCAAGTTTATATTGTAGGTACCCGCCTATCACATGAAGTTGGCCCGTGCTACCTCAACATGAACCTTTTAAAGTTTTTGTTCTGTCGTTGGATGGTAAAACATATTAGAGTACATAGTTGTATTCACAATGAGTACCCATGTAATATATTTTACTATCGAATGACACACCAAAATCTTCAACAAGTTCATGATGATGATGTTGAGGTAGCACGACGCCAACTTGATGTCATATGCCGCTGCCAACAATATAAACTTGGGTTACGCAGTACTTAATCCTTAATATTTTTAGCATGACACGCCGACACACAATCCAAAAGCAACCATACCATTTTGATAGGACGGGTATGCTTGGGAAGCCGTATGTAGATAGACTTGCAAATTTTCGACATTCCTCTAGTCATAGGATTAAAGATTGAGGCACGGTCTCCTTCTCAATTGAATTCTTTTCAAAGGACAAGCCCTTTTACGCACCAGACTAGTGATAACATTAGATGATCCGAGGAGTGAGATTATGTTGATGTTGCTTCTTTTGCATATCAAACTTTAAGTTGTGAATTCTTTCTATGTTGAGTACTCGAGTGTGACTAATTCCTAAAGCTAGCTCAAGATATAGGCACCTTGATGCCACTTTGTTCATCCCAACCTTCATGTCTGTAAAAAACTTTGATTAAACCAAAATAAAGTTCTTGAATCTCAATTCAAGAACAAGACAACAAGTGATCTTAATAACC
>BQNB010024131.1:42466-54072 GCA_026074375.1 Tanacetum coccineum
GTCAAATCAAATCCAGTAGAATACTCGATAACGTGCAAATACTAGAAAGCTCAAAAATCTCAACCGAATTCACCGAATTGCATCGTGAGGTTCTCGGACATGTAAAAAAAACTCACAAATCGAATCACTCTAATTCTCTAATGGCGTATCATACCACTTGTTAGATCTTGTTTATCTTGAATCATACATGATCATCAATGAATGCTTAGAGAGAATAGTAGAGGAAGGCAAGTATTTAATTTTTAAATGATATAAAATGGAGGGAAAAAGAAAAAGATTATTACAAGGCTTAACCCTCTAATGGTGATTAAGAGGGGTATTTATAGGAGAGTGAAGGAAGCTTCCCTTCCTTTATTTTTCTAATGTTTCACTTCTAGTCCCTATACTTTGGTAATTATGCTATTTCTTAACAAAATAAAGACTAATGACTAAATATAATAAAACCACATAATTGAAACTTTTCTTGGACCTAACATGTCTTGTAACCCAGTCGTGACACCCCTCCCTTGGCCATGTTTTAATATATCCAACGACACTTTTAGACAAAACTTAAATACCGAAAGTTGTTGACAACCTAGCCTAGTTTTCAAAACCACTTTTGGATTGTAATTTCATTAAGTAACGAGCCCAGAATTTGATTGTAAAACTTTATGTTTGTCCCCCAAATTTCATCAATAAAACCTAATTTTTAAATTCGTTTTGTTATAATTTCGTTCATTTGTTTGACACGTTTAGAGACCAAACCAAGTGCCGATTGAATTAACTAGTAAAGTACTTACAACCTAGTTTCTAAAATGTCCGATATCGTAATTTACATGTTTAATGGTAAGAGATTATTACCCGATACATTTGGCCAATTTTCATGAATAACCACATTTTAAACAAGTAATATTTCTCAAACTCAAGCACAATACTAAGGACAAGATTGCATACATTGTAGTACATTACATGATTAGTAATATGCGTATTATTCATTTAGGTAGCGGATAGAGTTTTGCATTGTTTTCGCGTGCACCATTTACCTTGCTCGCTCCATATTCATTGCTACCTCATTAAGGTGAGTTTATAGTCCTCATCTTTCATTTCTTAATTATTTATCAAATCTCGGGGATGTGATCATGTTATTTTATAAAAGGATGTAAGTACATTTTAATTCAAATATTACGAATTTGCCTAAGTAGCTATAACCCACTATGCCCATCATCATGAACTGTTAATTACTGGATTGTAAGCGAGAATGTTATAAATAGATCTATTTGGAGTGACGCTCCCGTTCGGGCAAGTAGCACTTGCTAGTATTCCGGTTGAACGGAACGACGAACGTATACCATTTCGGATCATATAGATGTTACGGGTTGAACATCTACATTGGGCACCCTCATTTAAATGTATTTGATATACATTCATTGTTGAGCTTCAGTGTCATGAGCTTAGTGCATTTCGTAATACATTTTTGTGATATTGTAATTGTTACTCTATTACAGGGAAATCTTGCTATCCGCCTCATTTAATTTATAAACCTATAAATTCACCAACATTATTGTTGACGTTTTAAAACATGTTTTCTCAGGTACTTAAGTGCTAGGTGCTTGCTTGATGTGCATTGGAGTCTAAACAATACAAGATTACTTTTCAAACGACACTTAGAGGTCGTTCTCTCATGACTTGTGCAATGGTATTATGAAGTAATGCCCCCGGAACATCATATTCCGCTGCGACCCATTTTGGGGGTGTTACAAGTCTACCCAAGTTTACACCACATTATGAACTTTGGGGGTGTTTGTGATTGCGTGTTAGAACCGACCATGTTTCTGAATATTCGAAAGTGTTATTTCACTCGCAAATAAAAAGTGTTTGGTTCACTATCCCAAACACCCTCAAACTTATGACATAAAGACAAAGGCCTGACCTTAAGCCGCCAGATGAAGGACTCCAATGTCTACTATCGAGAGACGCATGATTAGATGTGCTCAAGTTGTTTGACCTAGGACTCGTCACATTTGAGTTGCTTTCCAGTGTTAGCATAGGAGTAAAATCACCCAACGCCACATCTGCAATAGATGCACATATAATCTCACGTCCTTAGATTTCTACTTTACAAACCATTTGTGTTTATTCGTAATCATTAACTAACGAATAAAAAAATTACTTTCGCTATCATACCTTTCCATAGCCACCCAGGGATAGGGATGATTGTTTTCAGCAAGCTATTGATTCGATAATTACACATTAAAGCATATGATTACCATTGTCAGATTCAAGGCTTTTTAAACCACAACTTACTTCCACCAAAGTAAACTCACTATCAAAAACTCAAAGGTCAAAACGCACTGTAAAGTGTCAAAATGATTGTACATGAGGCTCAGATAGGCTAAAATCGATGAAAGATGATACGTCCGCCATGACTGCAACCGTACTGAGTTGCCCCGCTAAGATGCGGATAATCTCACTTCTAGCGAACCCTTGCATACTCATCACAATCTCTAACAACTAATATGACTACCATTATAATCGCACATAAATTGATTGAAACCGCAATAAGCAAATAATATGCCAACATTCTCGTCTCATCAAAACTGATTGAAAGCACGACAATCACAGTGGTGACAAATGTTAATGTTAATAATAACAACCGGTACATATTATACCGAACACTCGTTGGAAGTGTTAAGATTCATATCAGCATCATTCGCATCTGATAAAAACCGATTGAAAGCACATTGAGCAGATTTCAATATTCTAAGCGACCAAAGTTCTAGGGGTATGGATATGTAAAGAGTTGAAAAAAGAGGGTGTATTCGCCATGGCTGCGAGCTTAGGAAGCTCACCCCGCCACAATGCAAATAATCACATCTCTTTGCCACCACTGGCAAATGGCACGCAAGCATCAGCAAACGAAAGCGAGCATCAGCCATCGGATCAAAAGTAATATAATAATGTTGCTACAATAATTTGTAGTTGTGCGAACAGTCTTATGTACAATGCCTGCTAGACACAATCCACTAACACACTGATAACACATTCATATGCCACAAACGCATCCCGCATAAAGATTGTATATAAGGCTAAACAAATTGTTTACCTCATATATGCGAATAAAGGGGTATCCGACCCGCCATGGCTACAAACACGGGTTTGTGATGCCCCGCCAAGATACGGGTGGCTTTCCCTCATCATCATCCGCAAACACCCAAACCACATAAGCAATAGTACAACAATTCCAACAAAAGCCACAGATTATAGCCAACCCCTAGTTCCAAACACCAAATTTTAGTACATATCACAACCCAACCCTAATTCCAACGAAACCAAACCAACCAATAATTCCAACAAAACCCAGAAAATATAACCAACCCCTAATTCCAAAACCCCAAAATTGAAAGAAAACCCTAAACAATTTTTTTTAAACTGTTATATAAACAATTTATACGTTTTTGTATGTTCCCAGACGATTCTTCAATGCCATGAACCCAACCATACAATCAAATAAGAGCCCAACATACAACGAATCAACACATATATAACCATAGCCGCAGGAACCCAACGTAACCACTATGGTAAAGTTACTTAACCCAACATGCAGTCAAAGATAGAACGAAACCAATTTTTTGATCGGTTTTTTTTAGAGATTAGAGATGTGTGGTTTGTGGTAGATGATGTGTGTGGCAGATAATGAATCTGTTATAAATGTGTTATTGGTGGTGTGATCATGTCGTAAGAATTATTGCAACCGGGTCAAAACGGGTGGAAACAATTTATGTACCTGGAGTCCTCATTTTTGTAAGTATTTAAATACATCACTTTCTATATATATCAAGGAATTATAAATAGTGTGAGGCGAGCGTGAAGGTAATGATCAAGCCTCACTTCTAATCGTCTATGGTGTAGCCTTTACGTTTTAGACGTGGTTTAATCGGCCTAAAATAATAAAAAATTTCTATATAAATCATATTACGTATATATTGGGTTTACCATAAGCGTTTGAATATATAAATAAAGTTAATAACTATCCTTATATATGTAAAATTATTCATTTTTTAGAAAAATATTTCGTTATCGGAGTTGAATCTAAAGGCTCGCCACGCCTCACGCCTAGCGCGCATTTTCAAGCCTCATCACTTGCCACACCTAGAGTAGACGCCTTTGTCCATTTTGTAACGTGGAGGCCACGCCTCATGCCTTAGCAATGCCTTGACACCGCAAAGTTGCGGGCTATTGAGTCGTAGACAGCCTTACCCCTACCAAAATTAGAGAGTAGTGTTCCATTGTACCAAAGGTAGGAAAGAACCCCCGGCCTTGCAAGGAGTGAAGATCGAACAAGAGTAGTAATGACGGAAGCAACATGCGTACATTTTACGAGCTTAAAAACCATGCATGGTACAATAAAGAAGTGTAGAACTCGATCATTCAGGGCTGATCAAACTATTTTTGAAATTTAGGGTTGATGGTGAAGCTTGTTTGAAAGTGTTATGTTTACAAAGTCGAAATCAATGTAAATCCAAAAATGATTAGAGACCTAATAAAACAATAATAACAATTTATTTTTTTATAAAGAAAAAAACACAATTTCCATCTCTTTTTAAAAAAAATATTTTGCAAATGGTAAATCGTTAAGAGACAAAAAATACACCATCGTGTGACAACCGGAAATTTTGGGTTAACATTTATTTATAAACTAAAACGTTTTATTCTAAACACGTGAATACTTGACTTTACGTATAACCGTTAGGTTATCCTGCGTATACCGAGAAACATCTTTGAACACATTTCGTCTCTTGACTAAGTTTAGTCTACGATTAACAAGTACATTATTATTCTCATGAGCATGATTTATAATTCATTTGCATACGATTTTACAAATTTTACGTAAGTCTCTCATACTTGCGTTATATTACATGCATGCATGCACTACATACCTAATACATTCACCATCTTTGAGGTAATAATACTACACATATATATACTTATATATTTAAAATTTTTGGCACTTCCCTCCCTTTTTACAAGCCAAAATCAGCCATCCCTATTAGTATGTACCAACATCCTCTTTACAATTTGTAAACACAACATTTCCTAATTAGGATAGATACAAAAGACTACCAAGCATTGCAAACACCACCCTATCTTGTCCGTCTCCTATGGAACGACTCAAGGGCCTCGCAATACCCCAAAACCATTTCCCTTTTTCCCTTTCTATGATATTAGACCATGCAAGAATGGTAAGCACACTTTGACCTACCATAATAACCACTATAAAAGAAACCATTTGGCTAGTGAATGAGACACTCACAAACACATTCATACACACACAAACTCAGTTGATCTAAGGGTTCCAAGCAAGTTTTAAGAGTTGATAAGGAAGGAATAAGGGTTTGGTATTGCGAAATCAGGGTTTGGTATTAAGAAATTAGGGTTTTCTAAGCTCTAGGGTTAGTATTTGTGCACTTCGTGACCTCCAATCACCACCAATTCTTGTAAGCATCTCATTTAACTTATTTTACATATATTTAACTTATTAAGCATCAATTCATATAACCTTTATAGATTTGTTGTGTTGAAAGTTAATTTAAACATTGTTGTAAGAAACCTTAAATTTATCCAGAAAATAGGTCTTCTTGTGAGCTTGTTTTAACCACTTTAAAGAACACTTTTGGCAAATCTCTTTTGACTACATTGCAATATAAGGTCGTAGGAAGGTTTCTGTACAGATTTATGAATTATGGAATTTTTTAGCATTTTCAAACAATTTTTACCAAACAGGCTGATAATCAACTCATGATTCTGACTTCGAGTCTTGTAACGTGTATTTGAATGCCTTAAACTTTGAATCTGAAAGAGGGACCATACAATTTGGAAAGGTAAGACATTGACCTAAATGTGAGCACTTGTTTCGAATTCATACGTTAAGAAACGAGTGAGATATAACGTTTAAAGTCGAGTGATTTTCTGGACAGCCCACTATATTTTCTGCCTTTGTATAAAAGTGTATACTTGTTGTTTCTAAGTGTTTTTCACATGTGAAAACTCTATAAAACTATACTACAAGTCTATATGGGTGATAAAACTTTCAAAAACTCATATGAATATAGAACGTATCGTATTGTACCTAAGACGTCTTAATTATTTAGGTCACGGTTATGACACGTTGTATCGTTGAACTTGCGTATATTTTCGTTGTAACAACTTGACTTAGGTGAGTTTCATAGCTCCACTTTTACTTGTTTTGGAACTACAACTTTACTTGTTTTGAATTACTTTAGGGTGAGAATACATTGCTCGTTTTTACTTATGGACACAAGTACTTAAACTTTTACGTGCTGCCTAAGTTACTACTGCCATAAAGTCCCTAGTATCATGAACCGTTAATTACTTTGTAAGCACGAATGTTGTGAATAGATCTATTAAGGTTGACATCCCGTCCTGGTTTATAGCGCTTACTTGATTACCATGTCAAATGAATGCATTTCATTTGAGGTAGTACTTGGGTGTTTTGGCAAAACACCGATTTCTGGGGAAACAACTTGTAACAACGTAAACGGCGGTTTAAGCTTCGATGTCATGAGCTTAGTGCAATAGTAATACTTTTTCGGATATTGTATGTGTTACAATAATTACTTGAAATCTTGTGGTTCACGTTAGGTTTTACTTTACTTAAACCTATTAACTTACCAACTTACTGACCGTTTTAGCATGTATTCTCATGTCCTAAATTGCAGTATCTCGGATTGACTTTGAGCATTTCACTTGAGTCTTTTTGGTCACCTCATCATGAAGATTTTATGCATTACTATAACGTTCGATTTGAACTTAAAACTCCTTTTATTTGTGTTGTAACAAATCATGTCTTTGTTAAACATCATTTATTCAATCGAACATGTATTTTTCAAACGACTCATATAAAGGTCGTTCGATATAACTCGTGACTTTGTGCTATGAAGTCACGCCCCCGATTACGTTCCGCTGCAAACATTTTGGGGGTGTGACACATCGCGACGAGAATTTTTTTATTTTTTCAGTAGACAGACACATCGATATACTTTCGACGAATTTTTTTTTGACTTTTTTTAGTGTTAAAAATTGCGACCGAAAAATCACATGTGATTTGTTCTTTTTAAAATCACGTGTGATTTTTAAAATAACAGATCAACTCTTATTTCATAAATCACATGTGATTTTTCAACACGTAAATTTCGATACCAACAAAAAATCTCGGAAAAAAAATTCGTCCAAAATATATAGAGCTGGGGCTGGGGCTGAGGCTTATATTATAAGCCGAAAGCTGAAGCTTATATTTTTATAAAGTTGCTTGGCGAATGAGTTGAAGCTGAAGCTTATTAATGTAAAATCGCATAAAAATACATCAAATTGAATTAACATATATTTCTAGCTTTTACATAATAATCCATTATATTTTGAAAGGTATTTACATAATTTAACTAACTATAAGCCCATGTAATCCCCTTTCTATGGGCTTGGGATTATGGAGGCTTATGGCTTATAAAAAACAACTATAAGCATGTGTGATAAACGAGACTTATTTCATAAGCCGGCTTATTTTAAAAGCTCAAGCCCCAATAAGCTTTTAAAGCCTCTAATCAAACATAGCCTAAATATAGTTACAACATCTACTACTAAATTAATAGTTTAAATATTGTTTACAACTCAAACTTTTATCATATTTCGTTTATAACTCATAGATTTTTTTTCTCGCAATGACTATACATTTAACTCGTGAGTGTTGCATTTTCAGTATAAATATTTGCCGCTATATACCGTAATTTTACGCGAAAGTTCGTCAAACGTTTTGAAACTGTGTATTTTTAAACCGCAAGTTCTGAAAAGAAAAAAAAAATGTGTATTTTTAAATGGATTAATATTCTTGATCCAATGGAACAGCTGCTATTGCTCACCTAGATAAGATGCAATTTTGTTTGGATTTCTTTTAAGATCACTAGAAGCGTAAGTGGGCTACATAGCGTAAGATGGCCCGGCCCAAATACTACAACATTGGTTGGGTCACGTTACAAACTCAATAAACCCTTAGGGGGTGTTTGGTTCGCCGTAATTGGACGTAATGTGATGTAATTGTAATCTGAATTACATCACAATCCTGTTTGGTTGGCTTGTAATTGTAATTCAGATTACATTACGCAGGTTGTTTGGTTTGCGTTGTAAGTCATTACAATTACATTAAGAGAGGGAATTCATATTACATAGGATGTTGGATGGAAAGTTTTGAAGTACGTTGTAATTCAGTATTTTATACTTTAAATCATCAGTATTTATTATTATTATTATTATTATTATTATTATTATTATTATTACTCTATAATACATTTCACAAATGATCGGTGGAGTATTGGGTTTCTTTTTTTCCTTTTGGGCTAAATGTGGCCCATGTTTATTACACCAAATGTGGCCCACCTGTATTGCTTATGTTAGAGTTTTGAAAATATTAAAATAATAATAATAATAATAATAATAATAATAATAATGTTTATTATTATTATTATTATTATTATTATTTATTAATAATAATATTTATTATTAATATTTATTATTATTTATTAATATTATTATTTGTTATTTTATTATTATTATTATTATTATTATTATTTATTATTTATTTTTATTATTATTATTATTATTTATAAATATTATTTATTATTTATTATTATTATTTATTATTATTATTATTAATTATTGTTAATATTATTATAATTATTATTTATTAATATTATTTTATTAATATTAATATTAATTTATTGTTATTGTTATTATTATTATTTATTAATATTATTATCAGTATTATTATTTATTAATATTATTATTATTATTATTATTATTTATTTTATTATTATTATTATTATTATTATGTGTTATTTTATTATTTTTTTTCTTATAATAATAATTATTAATATTACTATTTATTATTATCATTATTATTATTTATATTATTTTAATTATTATTATATTAAATTTTTTAGTTTTGATAAGAAAAATTGAATTACATTACGTTGCGAGTCAACCAAACACATCGACAGATTTTATCAATTACAATTACAACACATTACAATGACAACACATTCTAATTCATTGAATTACAATTACATCAAATTACAATTCCTTACAATTCCTTCAAAAACATTTTGTGAACCAAACGGCCCCTTACTTTAATCGATTGATTTTCTTATTAAACTTGATGTCCTAAAAAAATGGTGTATTGTCATTTTACTAGCCTACACGACCAGTACAATGCAGCGGTGATGAATAGCTTACGGTATGAATGCGTAACTTGTAACTTTTTGTGGTGCGTGTTTTTTAAGGTGTAACTGTGTAAGTATAGGCAACTATTTTGTGTGTCGGAGATAAAAGGAATTTCAATTTTATGTAGAGATATTAGGGGCAGTTTATTTGATGGGTTTTCGCTATTTGAATTGAATGATACCTGAAATTTACAGTTTGGTTTACGGATTGTGGAATGAAACGAAAGACTTAACCCGAAAACCGATTCTACTATATTTGGATGGGCTTTGATGAAAGGTTTGTACTTTTTCTGACAATCTTAATTTCCCATATTATCAACCACTCAAATTCAATGTTTTGAAAATCGGTTCTTTAATTTATTCGGTCGAGTCATTGAGTCACCAGGTTATCGGTTCGAACGCCAGATCACCATTTTTTACTTTCAATCTTATCCGTTAACTGGGATGTTATGGACACGTGCACTCATCTGGGATTAATTTGAATTAAATATACCATGGGTATAAATACCCGATTAAGTTTTCACTGTTTCTTTTTCCTCTTCTCACACTACAATCGCCATTGTTAAAAAATTTTCAAGCTTTTTTTAACTGTTTCTTCTGCTTAGTGCCATTCTTCGAAGAACTTTAGACTTTCAGGTTAGGCTTTGATCCTTGCTTATTTTTTATCATGGGCAGTATTACAGATATTAAATCTGTTCTTACTCAGAAATGTCTTGATATTTTTTGCCAAAGTTTTCATATTCCTGATGATGTTTATCCGCAATTGCCTAGTCCTAACCAAACAATACATGAAATGCCCACTGGAAATATTGGTGTATATACTAGATTCTTCGAGTTTGCCAACTTCCGATTACCTCTTTCCACTTTTCTTGTTAACGTGCTTAGGTATTATCACATTAATCTGTCTCAACTCTCTGTTATTGCGGCGACCAAAGTTTCTCACTTTGAGATCTTATGTCGCGTTCATGGTATTGAACTAACAGTTGGGTTGTTCCGCTGCTTTTACGTAAATTCTAAAAACAAGGGGTAGATGTCTTTTAGTAAGCGTCCGAATAGTGACGCCATGTGTTATACCAAACCCTTAGATTCACTTAAACGCTGGAATGACCATTTCTTTTGGGTCGATTCTTTTGCTTGTCCTGCTTCCTTTCCGTGGCATACCGGTAAAAATGTCTCTAGAGACCCATTTTCAAAGTCAACGGAGTTTAGTGCGGATGATTATGTTGTCCTTGTTGCTCATCCGGCTCCGTTCCGGAAGTTTCCGGAGCCCTTTCTTTGTTTGATTGGGATGAGTCGTAATTATACTCTGGATGAGGATACTTATCCCACTTTTCTTCATGATGACAGAACGGGTGGGTGTTTGTCATTGTATATTTTTCAACTTGTAGTTTTTTGAACTTGCCTTTGATTATTTGTTCGTTTTTGCAAAGATGGACTTGCTTGCTTTTATCCAAGTTGCGGATCCTACTAAGGTGAAGGTTGGGGAACGGGAACGTGTTAAAGAGGAAGCAAGGCTTTTGGATTTCACCGTAGGGCGTATAGTTTCGCTCCTACCGGTAGCCCGGGCCCGTGCTGACAGTGAGTTAGAGGCAAGTGTTGATAGGCTGTTGAAGGTGGCAGTGCGTATCAGGGGGATTCCGTTGCTGGTGGTGGTCAGGAAATTGAGACTGAAATAGTCACGGGGATTAGGTTTGTTGCTGATGAGAATGTGGTTACTGAGAAGCCCAAGCGTCAACGCAAGAAAAGGCAAGCTGTTGCGGATGCTAGTGGTTCTTCTCGTCCTCCTAAGAAACTTAGGGGGGACCACGAAACTTCTAGTAGGGCCGCTAAGGGTGGAAAATCTCCATCCGTTCTTAAGGAGTTGTTGGCGAACAGCATGCTGAATGTTAAAGTTGGTGTCGCGACTGTGGCGACCTTACCTATGATTACTTCTTCAGTATCTGCCATGACGGAGCGTGAGATTGGTGTCCCTACCGATACTATCACCGGGCTGAATCTCCATACCGTTGGTGAATCTGAAAGGTTTGCTATTTCTTTAGATTCCTCCCACCACTCTATTACAAATGCTTTCGGACCTGAAGATGATTCTATTATCAGGTATGCTGCCATTCCACCGGTGATGACCGAAGTTGTGGTCACCTCCCATGTTGTCAACATTCCCTCGGTTCTGGAAATGTGTATCAAGTTTACTCCTCCTGTGCATGCTTTCATGTTTCATGATTCTGATTCTACCGAGACTGTGAAAGCAGACACTGCGGGCCTGATTCGCTGATAGCGTACACTTATATAGCAACCCTAATACAGATTCTGACCGAATGCCCTTGACCAAGGCAAAAGGTC
>BQNB010024132.1:0-61059 GCA_026074375.1 Tanacetum coccineum
GACCTCAACACCCTCAACCTTTTACACACACACTACACTACCACTGCGCCCTTGGGTCTTTTTCGGTAATCCTTTGCAAAATTTAATACTTAAGCACATTTTCATTCCCCTTTTTCATTAATAAGCCGTAGCTTATTAGGGCTTTTTCGTAGCTTATTTGATAAGCTGGCTTATCCAGCTTATTTTTCCTAGGTTCTTCATAGCATTTAGGACTTTTGTGCATTTTTTCAGATTTTTCCATAAGTGTTTAATATTTTTAATTAATTTTCTTTTTTGAAATTTTTGAAAAGTCATTTAAAATTAGTAAATTAATTCAGAAAATTACAAAAAAAAATAGTTTTTCATTTTAGAAATAATATTTTGAGGTTTATAAAGTTTAAAATCATTTTCATCATTTTTAGAATTTAAATTTCATTTTTAGCTTTTTAATTTAAGTTTAGAAATTAGTTTTAAATTATAAATAGTAGTTAAAAATAGTTTTCTTAGTTATTATCACATTTTAGACTTTTCTAAAGTAGAAAATCATTTTTTGGAATTTTTAGGTATTAATTTGTCATTTTCTAGAATTTTAAATAGATTAAATAGGTTTTTAATTCATAAAAAATTATTAAAAAGTCAAAAAAATATAATTCCTTTTTAGAAAATTTTCTTTTATCATTTTAGAGGTTTAGAAACTAAGTTTGCATTTTTAGGGTTAATTTGATTTAGTTGATAATTTAGACGCGTTTTAGGATTCCCGTTATTTGATTTCTTTGTTAATCGCCTTATTTGTTAGTATTAGCATGCCTTTTTTGTCTTTTCCGTAGAATTAGAAATCAAATCCAATCAAATCTTGTTCCATTCAAACATCAAATATCAAACCGACTTTCGACTCTCAAATTTGCATTCCTCGTCGGGAAAACGACCCGGGAATATCATATACTACTCGGATTTCATTGATTTTCTTTCTTTAAACCTTTTCAAGGGTCACTTGATTTGGTTGGGTTAATATAAGTAGTATATTATTTATTATTTATATGTACCGAAAGCTTGAGATCATTCGTGTTGAATGATAGTTATGGGATGAAGTTGTTGTTGGGTAGTGGTTGTTGCATGTAGGTAATCTGTGATGGTTAATCTTGGTGAAACACTTGATAGTTGTAAGGGTTATTGGAATTTGCCGTTAGTGCCAAAGGATCATGTGCTCTTGTATGTCGTTCTGCCCTTAGTTCATTTACCTCCACCTGATTGCATTTCAAGAAATCATACAACTGAGTGTAATCTACTTCATGCAAATCCTTTGTTTGGTGAACAATGGTATCATGTCGTCTCCATTCTGGTTGTTGGTTGTTTAGGAACTTGAGATTACTGACAATCTTTTCTGGAAAATATTTGTTTCTTTTGAAGTCATTCATTAACTTTGAGAAACGATGATAATAAGACTCAATCGACTCCATATCAGTAGAAGTAAACCTTTCCTATTCATTAAACAACTTAGCGTTTTTGTCTTGTATCCTAATATCAGAACCTTTCATCATTTGCTGAACACATAACCAGATTTCCTAAGCAGTTTCACAACTATCAACAACAGCATAGATGTCTTCAGGAAGACCCATGAGAATAATCTAAATGGCTTGATCATCTGCTTCCATTTGCTTTACTTCCTTTTTCAGTAAGTTCCTCATCAGTCTACTTATGAAAAGTTTCAGCAATAGAAACTTTACGGTTTGGATCACCTGGTTCAGGAATTATTCGTCTGACATATGGACCATGCATAATGGAGTTGTAGATTAGCTTTCTATTTGGTTTACTCTTTGCATAACAAAGAAGACGAGAAGACCATGAAACATAGTTGTCTTTGTTGAGCATTGGTGGACGGTTTTCGGAACCAGCGGCATAAATGTCTTGTTGAGTCGACATTGCAAAAGTGATGTGAAATGATATACTAGAATTGTTTTAGTGATTAGTGATTATGAATTAAAGTGTTGTTTGTTGAGAGTAATTAAGAATAAGTATTGCACGAGATTCTACAAAACTTGATTAAACCGAGAAAATAATTGTATATTTCGCAGGATTTTACAAATCAAAGAAGAAATCGTGTAATAAGAATTCTTGATTTAGAAGATTGGATAAATCGGTTAATTATGAGTTGTGTCTAAATCGGTTGACAAATTCGGGTCACCAAAAAGTGGCAAAATCGGCTCACCAAAATGGCAAAATAGGCTCACCAAAATGGCAAAATCGGTTCACAAAATGGAAAAATCGGGTCACCAAAAATGGCAAAATCGGTTCAAGTGGCAATTTTGGTTCAAGTGGCAATTTCGGTTAGCACAGAAAATGGCAATTTCGGTTAGCACATAAAATGGTAATTTCGGTTAGCACAGAAAATGGCAATTTCGGTTAGCACAGAAAATGGCAATTTTGATTAGCATAGAAAATGGCAATTTCGGTTAGCACATAAAATGGCAATTTCAGTGCCTTCAAGGTGTCAATTTCGGTGCCTTCATAAAATCCGGAAAACCAACTTTTCAATCACTCAAAAACACACTTTTTGACGTTTTTGGATGATTTCTTTTGCAAAACTAAGTATAACTAAGACATTCTTAACATAAAAACACAAACCTTATGGATTTTAACACTAAAAATTTTGTACTTTTTTCGTGTATAATCAAATAAAAACGCACCTTTTTTTTGATGTTTTTGACCAAACAAAACTCACACAAGTCAATAAACACTCCTAGGCTTTTGATACCACATGATAGCCTTTATCTTTCACATCAAACACACGAAAATAAAAGAAATTCTAGAGAGAGAAAGAGGAAGAAAGAAAAATGGAAGATTACTTAGAAGAGAATGAGTAACCAACACTCTCCTAACATGATAGGAGGGTGGTATTTATACTACAAAATGAGAAAGACCCTTGTTGGGTCATTTGGGATTGTATGGGCTGAATACATGGGCTTTAGCCTGACACCTAGGCCCAATTAGCTTAGATTAATTCTCGTAAAACTACATTTTCCTATACAAGGCTCGGGAATAATAATGAACATCACTTTTACTAAAAATGAGGCTAACAATACTACCATGATATTTTGAATCGAAAGTGTTTCTCTCTTGCCATTAAAGGTGTTAAATCAGAAGGTAAATGGATTATCGATATTGATCAAGTAAAGTATGTATTCCTTAATCATTTTAGGTTGATGTTTGAACGTGTGGAATCAATTCATCAAAACCGTAGCTCACGGTTTAATGCTTTATCTGAGGCTCAGGTGTCTTTTCTTTCAACAGAAGTCACAATGGAGGATTTAAAGGAAGCGGTATGGTGTTGTGGAAATGATAAATCCCTGGGACCAGACGAATTCACGTTTTCTTTATTTAAACGTCATTGGGATGTTTTCAAGAATGATATATTGGCTTTCATAAAAGAATTCTTAAAGACTTCCATCATTCCCCCAGGATGTAACTCGTCGTTCATCATTCTTATCCCTGAAATTTATAGTCCAATGAGGGTTAACGACTATCGTCCTATAAGCCTCATAGGAATTCAATACAAGATCATTGCTAAGATGTTGGCTCTCAGATTAGCTTAACTGGTGGATTCAGTTGTTAGTATGGAGCAAACGACATTCATTAAAGGTCTTCAAATCCTTAACGGTCCCTTGTTAGACAATGAAATTATTGATTGGAACAAAAAGAAAAAGAAAGAGATGATGATTTTAAAAATAGATGTTGAAAAGGCATTTCATTCTATAAGTTGGGATTTTTTGGATAGGATGATGGTTTTCATGCATTTTCTATCACGTTGGCATAACTGGATGCAGGCTTGTCTTACTTTCGCTCGATTATTGATACTTATAAATAAAAGCCCGATTCAATAATTCTCATTATATCGCGTCCTTCGTTAAGGTGATCCCTCTCTCCTTTTATTTTCATCATTGCTATGGAAGGTTTACATGTTTTCATGGAAGATGCAAAGGCATCTAATCTTTTTGGTGGTATTCCTATCTGGTCATCTAATTTTAAATTATCTAATCCGTTTTATGCGGATGATGTGCTTTTTCTTGGGGATAAACATTACTAACTTGGTTATAATTCTTCATTTCTTCTTTTTGGAATCGGGGTTGAAAATAAAGTTAGCAAAATTGAACCTTTATGGTGTCGGGGTAAGCAACCAAGAGGTTATTAACATGGCAGAATTAATAGGTTATCAACCAGGGAGAGTTCCATTCATTTATCTTGGCCTTCCGGTTGGTGATAATATGGCTAAGATGAAAGCGTGGGATTATCTAATTCATCAATTTCAATCTAAACTTTCTAAATGGAAAGTTAATACTTTATCCATCGAAGGTCGATTAATGCTTTTAAGAACTATCCTTGGTTCGTTGGGAAATATTTGTTATCTATCTATGTTATGCCGATTGGTATTGCTAAGAAATTAAAGTCCTTTCGTTCAAATTTTTTTAGGGCGATAACTCGGAAAAAAGGTAAATGACTTGGATTAATTGGGATGTTGTTATGGCATCTCATTCTCAAGGAGGTCTAGATATTGGTAGTTTGGTTGGCTTTAACCTTTCTCTTCTTCTGAAATAGAAATAGTGTTTTCTTCATGATGAAGATACGCTTTAGGTCAAGTTCATCAAGCATATATATAGGATGAATGGTGGATTCGGGAATGATAATTTCCATGTTTCATGTGAAAGTCCATGGTCCATTATTTTAGCAGCTATCTCTCGGTCAATCTCTAAACATGTAATTTCATCTACATTCCCTTCAAAAATGAGTTAGAAACGACTCAAATACCTATTTATTGGACGATGTTTGGATCGATAATTAGCTTTTAGCGACTCGATTTCCTCGCCTTTATGCTGTAACACCCCTAGAATTACGCAGCAAAAAAGGGTAAACGGGGCGTAATTAAGTAATACGAGAACACAAGATAAAGAGAATGACCTCTAAATGAGCTGTTTAAAAGTATTCTTATTGATACATAAAATTTAAATAAGTTTTAAACAAGCTGTCCCATAAGTTTTGCATAAAAAGAAAGTCATAATTTGATAAGACACAACGAGAATAATTTAAATCCAAGTAAAAATCCCATGAGATGAAGCAATGATGATGCAGAATCCATGCACATCATAATGTCCTTATGAGTTAAGCACATGAGAATACATAGTTAAAATGTCAACAATAATGTTGGTGAGTTCATAAGGTTTAAGTAAATAATGAGTGTGGACCACAAGAATTCAAAGTGTATGACCATTATAACAGATACAATGTCACAAAAAGTAATTATGATTGCGCTAAGATTGTTAATAGAAAATATTAAATGATCGTTGCTTTTGATATTTAGCTAATTGAATATCTAAGTACATGTGCCATGTATTCTATTCGTTTGTAGCTAGTTTTCCAGATTATGCCTAACTAGAGTTTATGCTAGATTTCTTGCATTAAGATTGCAAAATTGTTCTTGCATTGCATATAGGCATAGATGGCTTAATGTTACTCAAACATATTGTAAATCTTTTCGAGTATAAGAATATACTTAGGAATAAAAGTTTAATAACTTGTCTAGTATATTTTTAAATGAGTTAAAACTAGTCACCTAAATATTTCAAACGATTTAATCTATTCTCAATAACACGTTTAAATATTTTAAGCAACTTACCTTGTTTTACCTTAGGTTGTTTAAACAAGAGATAATGGATCATTTTAATACATTAGTATTTATATAAAAGAAAAATTATTTTCAAACTCTAAGTGTGTTTGAATTGATCCAACATAACATACATAATTCTATTTCATATATCATTTTACAAGAGTTGTGTTTTGTAATAATACTTATGAATTGTCGAAAGTGTGCTCATTGTATGTCTTTCAAATAAACAAAATATATGATAATCATGAAGCAATAAGTTAACTTTTCATCATTCATTAACCCCACTCTCACAAATAATCTTAGGATTAACGGAACACGCTATTAAAATGTTTATTTACTTTAAATGAGTGTTCGTGAGGGTCAAGAAAGATCTCGATTATATATCGATTCATTATTCAAATTATGGTTGATATATTTATCGAATCTAATTGAAAAGTATTTGAGTATGGACAAGAAATTAGATTCTTATTTGTCTAGCTTTAAGATTAATATCAAAATATAATGAGAGATATTATCTTAGACCTACATACTCAATCACACTCGATTGATCTAAAAATAACGACATCCTGTTCCAAGACAATAAGAGTTTGCATCGGATCATAATTTACACTTGTGAAAATAATGTCATATTGAGTCTACTTGTCCAATAATTGTGTTCCAAATACTTAGCAAATATATGCATAAAATACACAATGAAGTAGGATTGACGACTTGGATGTTTTGTCTGAAATATTCAAGCGATTTACGTTGCAATGCAATTGGTAAATTTGTCATTTCCGAAAAACCAAACACGAGAAAACTTACAACATATGTAATCTTCGCTCATACAACATAAAAGCACAACTCAAAGCTAAAATTCACTTTTAAACTAAATTCTCAAATAAGAATAATACTCTTGTTCATTCACCGAGGATAACATGATGTTTGGGAAACATTATGTTTAAAGATTCATCAATTTATGGTATTAAACGATTAATAAAGGATAATATATATCCTATGCATTTTATTTTCTTCGTAGTATGAATGGTTATGTTACAAGAATATACGCTACATATTATTTGTTTAATTATGATATAATAACATTGACAAAAATAATAATCTTAGAAAATCATATTTGCTTAAGATTAAAATATGTCACGTTTTAATCATTTATTATTTATGAATCACAAACTTAATAAAGATAAATAATCTTAATGAGATTCATTTCACAAGATATGCTAAGGAGTATTCTTAAATCAAGCATATAACACCCTGTGTTTTCAAGTCATTGACGACGTCGATAAATCCGCAATGTACCTTTTGTATTGTACGCATTTGCTTTAAATCATAAATGTTAAGCAAAATCGCGTAAGCTAAAAATTAGCGTTCAATGTAAACGGGCATCAATCAATTAAGCGTTTACATCAATCAAGCGTTGAATAATTATTTTGAGAATAATTATTGTCATTGTTCATTCATATTTGGTACTCTTCGATAGGTAAATTTTGGAACTCAATTTCTTCTAAAATGAGAATGACTACTGGAGAACCTATTGTACTAGAAATTCAATTTAACCTAACGGTTGAATTGCTTCTATGTGAGGAAGTTGGGTGTGTGTTACCCGGTAAAATGGGTCGTGTTGTTTAGCCTTAATTGAGCGACATACTAATACGTCTTCATATTCCATTCTCAACTTGATTAAATGTTCTTCTAAATATACCTAAAGTTAGTTTTCATCTCATAAACTTTGGTCTTATATTTTTTCTTTCCTAGTTTAGGCATCTCAACATATATATTTTAATTCTTAAGATGTTAACTTGCTCTAGTGATATGATTATATGCCTACTTAGTTGTCTTGATGATCATCAATTATTTGCTTGGGTTATTAAATGCATGTTTATTGTAAAGGTTTTTGTTCTTTCTCAAACATCAAATAGAAAATATATCTTAGTTATCTAACATTATCTATGCTCTTAAATGCTAAATGTTAACATGTTTTTTTTTATGTTTGATTTAATAAATCATGTTCTTACGTGAGCTTTACATGGACTTACGGTGTTAATTGTGAATTTTACTTATTTTGATTTGAGGCATAAAGGATTAGATATGCCTATCTCAATAAATAAATTTTGAGTCATATAGTCTTACACATTATTTCTTTTGGTTATAGTGTTGATACTTGCTTAATGATTCTTACATGCTTAATTCAATAGGTTTTTATGCATCTAGGTATATATTTCTTGACATTAGAATTTATACCCTTATTACATGTGAACCTTAGTGTCATAATCTGATAGGTCATAAGTAGTCTCAAAATTGTACGTAAAGTATCCTAGAGTCTCCATGCCACGCTTTCTTATTCATAAATCTCGTTTCCTCCAAACCCAATCCACTTATTGTCAAGGGATACTTAGATACAATCCAATACCACCTCTATGAGGTTGAGAGCAAATTCTAAATATTTCGTCGTAATGTATATAGTATTTTAAATTTAGCGAAATGCAATTAAAATGTCACTTCATTGATATTCAAATTTGTTTCACCAAAACTTTAATCATGACTCTATTAGTATATAGATGTCTAATACCTTGCGCTCACTTTTTCCGCTACTATCCTTAGATTAACCTCATATCTCAAAATGTGATTGTCCTTTAAACATTCGCAGTACTCGAGAAGAGCTACATAACTTTATGGATGAAGTTCATTGTATGCTATTGGTCATTCGTCTTGTCATTGTCAAGCTCATCGCTTTAATCTTCATTTGTTTTTATTTTATTTTTACTTTTTGTCCGGACGAGCACGATTAATGGAGGGGAAAAAACACTCACTCTCTATATCTTCTACTTTACTCTCAAACCTCATAACTATTCACCACTCTTGTTAGTGATAAACAGTTCTAGTACATCCTCAAACCACCAAAGTGAAATGAAAAACCAAGTCATCATTTGTACTACCAATATCGAATCATAAACCTAGTTATCTTCACAAGAAGATTCAACTACGTAACCATTTCTTACATTCAAATAAGTGAGTTACCACTACTACAATCCATGAAGGTTGAACCATCTTTCATGATACACTAACCTATGACCATCCTATTGTCGCTCCTTGAATTAAAGGGAAATTTTCATATCCATACACTCATAAACATGTTTGCCTATGTAGTCAAAAGTCAAGTGAATTTCACAATGAAATGCGTCTTATCCACTTACTACTAAGTGAAGAACACAACGAAGTGTTAGGATCACATAAATGGACCCGAACAAAGAAGCTTCGGTCACTCGAAGATACAAGACAAAAGTCTAGCTCGTTTAAGGTTTTGGTAATACTATGTAAACGGGGCCAGCATTAATGAAAAAGCCCTTCATAGCCCAAAGGCCAAGGCCCTAGAGAGGCTATATAAAGCCATTTTTCTTTCATTTTTAGGTTAGCAACTTAGATATTTAGAGTTTCATTTTTTGTGTGTTTTGTTGCCACACCATTGTTCTTTGTTTTTCTTTAATACAAGTCAATTTAAAGTCTAATCTTGTGTGTTCTTGTGTTAATCGAATGATCTAGGGATCCTACAATTGGTATCAAGAGCCAAAAGTGATTGTTTGTGTTATTTTATTTTTTTTGTTTTTGTTTGCTCGAATTCAAAAAAAAAGGGGGTGTGTACGTGATTTTTTGTGCTTATTGGTTCGCAAATCATAACAAAAAAAAAGAGACGTGGTTTGTTTGTGTTTTGGGTTCGAAGTGGATTCGAAAAAAGCTAGAAGTGTTGCGTTTCTGTTAGTATTCATGTTGCGTTTTGAGAATATTCATGTTGCGTTTTGAGCATATTCATGTTGCGTTTTGAGAATATTCATGTTGCGTTTTGAGCATATTCATGTTGCGTTTTGAGCATATTCATGTTGCGTTTTGAGCATACAGGTTGCGTTTGTGATTTCTATTGGTTTGATAAAAACGCTACGAGGCCAAATTTTCTACACATTTGGTTTTTGACCCAAGTTTCGTTGCCGTTTTGACTTCATGTGTCATTGCGTTTTGAGCAAAACTTTCATTGCGTTTTGAGAAAAATTTCATTGCGTTTTGAGAGAACAACATTTCTTTGCATTTTGAGGATAAAATTTAATTGCGTTTTGGGTAAAATTTTCATTGCGTTTTGAGGGAGATTTCGTTGCGTTTTGACAATGGAAAAGTCCATTGCGTTTGTGACTTCAAGTTTCATTGCGTTATGAGCAAAACTATCATTTTGCGTTTTGAGGAATACTTTCATTGCGTTTTGAGAAAACCTTCATTGCGTTTTGACAAACAAGTATCATTGCGTTTTGACCTCTAAGTTTGTTGCGTTTTGGGACACATCCCATTGCGTTTGATCCAGCTAAGTTGCATTTTGGCTTAGTTTTGCCGCAAAATTATTTTTGTGTGGTTGTTCCGAATTTTCTTATACCAGCTCGGAACGGCCCACGGTCAAGTCTCCTTCTCATCGTAGCGAGGAGCCCTGTCATTTTGTTTTTTGGCCATTCGGAGTCTTTTAAGCCCTCAAACTAGCATTATACTGTTCATATTTTCCCGGGAATAATCATAAACCTTCACACACTTGTCATCTATCTCAAATCACATTAAGTTCAGAGCATTCTTAATCAACGTTATTCAATGGCTAACTATTGAAGAGACTTATGATCTACCCTCTGGCATTGATCTTCAACATTAACTTGTTTTTCCTTGCCTTCTTGGTGGTTGCTGTTGATCGCTTCGACGTGGTTGTAGGCCATCTGGGTGTGGTTTACGGGGTGGAGGTTCTAGTGGCAGTGAGGGGGTGGGGAGCGTGGTGATGGTAGTTAGAGGTGGGGTGAGTTGTGGTGTGAGGGGGGGGCGGGTGTGAGGGGAGGGCGAGGTGTGGAGGTCTAAGGTGTTGGGGGTGGGGGGTTGTAAAGCTGGGAGGGGGTGGTGAGTTTGAGGGGGGGGGCGTAGTAGCGGGGTGGGAGGTAGTTAGGAGGGGGGAGGGTGGGTGGTGAGGGTGTGAGGTATGGGGGGGGTGTTGTGTGGGGGAGTGGGATGAAAGGTGTGAGTGGGGGGGATGGAGGGTAGGGTGGGAGGGGGAGTGGGGTGAGGGTGGTAAATGTCGGGGGGGAGGGGGGGAAGCGGGGGAGGGGAGGGAGTGGGATGGCGTTAACAAGGGGGGAGGGACGCAGGGGGGATTAGGTGGGGGGGGGGGAGGGGGGGGGGGGTGGGGGGAGTAGGTGAGGTAGAGGAAGGTGTGGCGGGTGGGAGGGGTTGGGGAGGGGGTGAGGGTGGGGGGTTGGGGGAGAGTGGGGGGGATGAAGGAGGACAGGGCCTGGGTGGAGGGTATATGGTATGAGGGGGTGATTGGGGATTAGGATAGAGGTGTAAGAGGGGGTGGTGGTGAGGGGGGCGGAAGAGTACGGTGAGGGTTAGTGGTGGTTTGTGGATTGGATTTGGTGGGAAGAGGTCTGGGGTAGTGGGGTGGTAAGGGCAAGGGGGGGGGGGATGGTTGTAGTGAGTAGGGAGGGGGGTGATGAGTTGAGTGTGGAGGGGGAAGGGGAGGGGGGCGTAGGTGTTGTGGGGGAGTAGGGGGTAGGAGGGAGGGCGTGGAAGAGGGGCGCGGGGGTTTGAGGGGGAAGGGTGGTGAACGGTGGTGGGGGTGGGGGTGGGGGGGGTTATGTGGCAGCGGGGGGGAAAGTTAAGGTCTGTGGGTTTGGGTTGGGTGAGGACGTGGGGGGTGTAGTTGGGGGGCTAGGGTGGGGTCATGGGCGGAAAAGGGGGGGATGGGGGTTGGTTGGAAGTATTGGTACTGGATGGGCGCGGGACGAGAGTGTGGTTGGTGGACGGGGTGTCGGAGGAAGAGGGGTTGGGGGGGGTGTGTGGCGTGGTAGGGTGGAAGTTAACAAGGGGTTTGGTGGCGAGGGTTAGAAGGTGGAGGGGGGGGGGATGGGGGTGAAAGGCCAGGGATCGTGGGGAGACGAGGGTTTTTAGAGGGGGGGGGGAGTTCTGAGGTGGTGGGCGTGGAGGGGGTGGGGTTGTGGGGCTGGTGGGGGGGGAGTGTAGGGGTGGGGTGGGGAGCTGCAGGGGTTGTTGGGTTGTGTTTGGGGGGGGTTGGGGGGGTGTGAGGGTGGGGTCGGTGTGGGCAGGGTTTGGTAGCGAACGGGTGGTTGTTGGAGGGGATGTGCGAGGTTTTGGTGGGGGGGGTGGGAGTTTGGTTGTGATGGGCGAGGGGGGTGGAGTAGTGGGTGTAGCGTGGTGGGGGGTGTCGGTGCTTTTTGTGGGGTTTGATGGTTGGTATTCCCACGAGGACTTATTTTGCCGTAGGCTTACCCTGTTATTTCCTACTGTGTTTTTATTTTTTTTTTTTTTTTTTGTCATCTCACTCTACTTTTTTCAATGCTGCTGTCGCTTTCTGGCAACTTGTCATCCACCAGTGCCACCAACAGTCAAGTCAAGAGGTTACATCCAATGACAATCAAATCTTTGAATAATGTGGACTTATCAGTTGAGTCAGGAATGAATGCACCAGGAAGACATTTTAGACTCCGATGCTGATGGACTGAGGATTTGATGACACTTACGAATCCCGTATCATCAGTATCTTCTTGACACGAAAAGCCAAAATGTCTCCAACTGTTGGTATCTGCTGACAACATCTGATAAATTTCTATGATTGCCATCTTAACTGACTTGCAAAACCCAACTAGACGGACATGCTAAAGGTTTAAACCAAGAAAAAATGTTGGAATTCAAGTCCTTTAAAAATTGAGCCTTCTTCAATGCAAGCAAGAAATCATGTCGTCTAGATCACCCAAAGGTCAAACTTTGAGCTTGAAACAAAGTTAGACAGGTACAAGCCTAGTGATTCAGCATTAAATAAGCGTTAACGCTGAACTTGTGCAAGAGAAAAGATTTGCTTAATCCTCTCTTTCAGGCAAAGAAAAATCAAATTGCATTTTTACAAAGGAAAAGGAAAAGAATTTATCTGAGAAAAAGGATTAAGCAGTTAGTTATCCAGATGAATAGTTTGTTTAAAGGATTGCTAACAAAGTTTGCAAGAGATATGTTGCAAATGATTTTTAACTGCCAACACATACGATTCTATGGCTTTCTAAAGAAACCTAAAGCGCACCGCTGACTTGCACAAGGACCTCTTAGGTACCGTAAATTAACCCAGGTCTTGGCTATATAGCAAGCGAGCTCAACCTGTCTTGTACGATGGCTATACCCTTTTGCATCCCGCTCACCATTGTTTCGCATTTGGGGATAGATAGTGAAGAGGTCTTGTACACCAAAGTGGTTGCATTAAAAAGATGACGATAAAACCAGGGCATTTGTTCGACCCGAGGAAATGGCTTCTATGAGAAGTTAATTGCCTCCTCTTGTTCTGTTACCTCAGATGGAACCTATCTGGAGATCAGGCGTTTGGCTTTCTGCCAACGAAAAATTTGTAGTCAAGCTAGTAACTCAGCCACGCTGCTACTTCCCATTTGTTCATAAAAGTCGACTCAAGTAAGTTCTTGGCAGTCTTCAATATGTTTAATGCTGTTTTTCTCAATTTGAAGGTATCATAAAAGAAAGAACAAACGAAAAACAGACTATGTTTTCTGAATGGTGTTTTAGGATTAGGGCAAATAGTTGTTGAACAAAACTGGATACCATTTTACGACCATTTCAAAAAAACATATCCAAGTTGCTAATGATCATTTTTTAAGAGATTAAAAAGAATTTGAACAGTTTTTTGATGAATTGAGGCGGGGAATATGATCCATGTGTTCTTGATAACAAGAACCTGACCATAGAGAGGGAAAAATCTTTTAATAATAAATGAATGCTCTAATTGCTGAGTGTTTAGACAAGAGTTCTGCTTATTGTGCTTACTTTCGAATATTGTTGTGCCCCCTTAGTTCGAATTGCCTTTGCGAAGATCTTAGTTCTGCATTGGACTAGGCGAACACACTAAAGTTTCTTGAAACATTAAAGCTGGATTTCAAAACAGAAAAGCTAAATTACTGAATCTGAAAAATGTTTTGCCTTTCTCGAACAGAATTATGTTTGTTTTACAACTTTAAATTTCAAAACTAATAAACAGTGGAATTAGGGGACACTTCTAGTGCCCTCCAATGCAATTTTGAAAGTTAACAATTAAGAACAGCTTCAAGGGAAGATGACACTATCAGTGAATTTAGATTGCTCAGGATCAACTTCATGAAGGTTTTGGAATGTAGGTTCCACTGAAGGTAGTTGTGACCAACAGGCCTTAGAAACTGACAGAATTCAGTTGAAAGATACGATTACCTCCCTTAGGATTCAGCTAGATGGCCTTAAGGGTAGACAAACGTTGAGTCTCAAAAAGACAGGTTATGATGAACTCTCAAAGGCGAATACTCATCACGTATGCGTACACTGAAAAGATTTAATGCCTTAATGCTGAGAATGCCAAACTGAAAAACTGAGTTGAGGTGGCAAAAAAGGATAATAGTGGTGAATCTACAGCCTTGGAGAAACCCAAATGTATACTTGCTTCAGGGATGTATACCAAAAAGTTCAAAGTACATTCCACCTCCAAAAAGAGCCAACTGGGTAAAACCAACCCCGTTGCCTAAGAAAAAGCAAGTTACTTTTCAAGAACCCCCCAGGACTTCAAAGAGACCCAACATGAAACCACCATGGTGCAACAAAACAAGAAGCTAATGTTTCTGAAATCTGTCTACAAGAACCAAACCTGCCACTGAATCTCGCAAACCTATGCCAAAGAGCCACACTCGGAAACATCATACTCCTGCCCAATAAAGTGTTGAACTCGAGGAGAGCAGATATACAATAGGAAGTTGATCGTTGTTGACCAAATCAGTTTGTGATTCGTTCTTTGGAAGTCTGTGAAATACATAAAAACCACCAATGTCCCACTAACATTAGTGTGAATCATACTAAGAAGGTTTGGAAAGCAACAGGGAAATCATAATGTGAAAACAATACTACGGACAACTTGGAGACCTTCTAGAAAGGTTGTTGGTGTGTTAAGCTCATGGAATCCCACTGGACGGACATTTTCGCTTTGTATGATACTGTCCTTTAACTAGGATAAATGGAACCCATGTTGAGCCTTTAGGAACTTACCCCGAGAGCTGTTGTTTTTGAGTTCCAAAAATTTACTATGAATATGTAGTTCCCTGATTGCAGATTAGAGATCGAAAAGCTGGTTCCAAGGGGTTATCTGGTATTTTTGAATGCTGAGCATTGTTTCACATTGTATCATTGTGTATATTTATTTAAAAAAAAATGGCTTGCAGTTATTTCAGACTGTAACCCGGTCTTATCCTAGAGATTTGGTGTACGTTTCAGTGCATTATTTCTTTATAGACAAGAAGTTGTCTAAGCCCCGAACCATTTTTCTCATAAACAACTTGTTTTATCAAACATGTTCGGGTTAACCAAATCAAACATTGACACGGGTCATTGTTTGAGGGGGAGAATCAGTATACTAACAGTTGTGCAGGTCAAAAGGACGTACTGTTGCTGATTCTATTGCTGAAAGATTGACACGACCTACCGCTTACAAATTCAAGACAGATTGCAGTATCATTCCTGTCTGGGTATTCTAAAGGTCTTGTTTCAATTGCTCACTTGATATTTGTGCTATTTCACCTCACCTTGTTTTATCAAACATGTTCGGGTTAACCAAATCAAACATTGACACGGGTCAGTGTTTTGAGGGGGAGATATCAGTTATACTTACAGTTGTGCGGTCAAAAGGACAGTTACTGTTGCTGAAGATTGACCTCGATCCATACCGACTTACAAATTCAAAAAAGACAGATTGCAGGTTTCATTCTGATGTCTGGGTTATTCTAAAGGTCTTGTTTCAATTGCTCACTTGATATTTGTGCTATTTACCTCACCTCATACTTTGAGGGGGAGATTGTTACATTTTAAGTCCATTCTAGATCAAAACCATTCACAAGTTTCATACTTTTAATCGGGGGAGAAAATGTGACTTAAACATGTAAAACGGATAATTAATGTTTCGATTGATTCTAAAAGGCTAAGTCCTATCCATGCATGTGCTAAACATCTTTCGATTATCGACGCACATGTGTAGGGGAGCATAAGTGTTTAAAATATCAAGGAGAACCTATTGTACTAGAAATTCAATTTAACCTAACGGTTGAATTGCTTCTATATGAGAAGTTGGGTGTGTGTAACCCGTAAAAATATCATGTTTAGCCTTAATTGAGCACCACTAGTAATAGTCTCATATTCATTTTCTAACTTGATTAAATGGTTCTTCCTAAATATACCTAAAGTTAGTTTACATGTCTTAGAATTTTTCTTTTCTAGATTTATGGCATCTCACATATATGTTTTAATATCTTAAGATGTTAACTTGCTCCCATGTGATATGATTATATGCCTACATAGTTATCTTGATGATCATCGATTATTTGCTTGGTTATTAAATGCATATTTATTGTAAAGGTTTTTATCTTTCTCAAACAATTCAAATATAATATGTCTTAGTATATCTAAATAATACATGCTCTTAAATGTTAAATGTTAACATGTTTTATATGATGTTTGCGTTTAAAATCATCATGATTCTTACGTGATGCTTTACATGACTTACGTGTTAATTGTGCATTTACTCTATATTGATTTGATGCATAAAGGATTAGATATGCTTATCTCTATAAAACTTTTTGACGTCATATAGTCTTACACATTAATTTCTTTAGTTATTGTGTTGATACATGCTTAAATATTCTTACATGCTTAATTCTATAAGTTTTATGCATCTAGGTATATATTTCTTGACATTATAATTTATACCCTTATTACATGTGAACCTTAGTGTCACAATCTGATAGGTCATAATAGTCTCAAAATGGTCTTAAGTATCCTAGAGTCTCCATGCACACTCTTTCTTATTTATAATCGCATTTCCTTCCAAACAATCCACTCTATTGTCAAGGGATAGTTAGATACAAATCCAATACACCTCTAAGTAGGTTTGACAACTTAAATATTTTGTCAAAAATGTTTAAGTATTTTAAATTAGCGAAATGCAATTAAAATGTCACTCATTGATCATGTCAAATTTGTTTCACAAAAAACTTTAATCATGACTCTATTAGTATATAGATGTCAAATACCTTTCGCCTACTTTTTCCGCTACCATCCTTAGATCACCTTAAACCTGACGTGTAATTGTCTTTTAACATTTTTGCAAATATCGAGAAGAGATACATAACTTCGTGGATGAAGTTCATTGTATGCTATCGGTCATTCGTCTTGTCATTGTCAAGCTCATCGCTTTAATCTTCATTTGTTTTTATTTTATTTTTCTTTATGTCCGGATGAGCACGAATTTAATGGGAAGGGAAAACACACTCACTCACATATATCTTCTACTTTACTCTCAAACCTCATAACTATTCACCACTCTTGTTAGTGATAAATAGTTCTAGTATATCCTCAAACCACCAAAGTGAAATGAAAAACCGAGTCATCCTTTGTACTACCAATATCGAGTCATAAACCTAGTTATCTTCACAAGAAGATTCAACCACGTAACCATTTCTTACATTCAAATAAGTGAGTTACCACCACTACAATCCATGAAGGTTGAACCATCTTTCATGATACACTAACCTATGACCATCCTTATGTCGCTCCTTGAATTAAAGGGCAATCGTCATATCCATACACTCATAAACATGTTTGCCTATGTAGTCAAAAGTCAAGTGAATTTCGCAATGAAATGCGTCTTATCCACTTACTACTAAGTGAAGAACACAACGAAGACATTCAAGCTTCAAGTGTTATCGAGTCATCACAATGTTGTGACTTTTATTTTTAATTTTTTTATTAATATCCACTTACTACTAAGTGAAGACAAACGAATAATTTCAAGGCTTCAAGTGTTATCGAGTCAACACATTGTTGTGTCTTTTATTTTTATTTCCACTTTATAGAAAGTGAAGAACACAAGGAAGATATTTAAGCTTCAAGTGTTATTGAGTCATCACAATATCGTGTCTATTATTTTTATTTCCACTTTATAGCAAGTAACGAACACAAAGAAGATATTCAAGCTTCAAGTGTTGTTGAGTCACCATAATGTCGTGTCTTTTATTTTCATTTCCACTTTCTAGCAAGTGAAGAACACAAAGAAGATATTTAAGCTTCAAGTGTTGTTGAGTCACCAAAATAGGCAAACATGAAAAGTACTACCACCTCATTTCACATATCCACCTTCAAAACACCCAACAAAATTCATGGATTCACAAATCATCCACATTTGTCAAATGATATATTAATCTAAATCGTATTTGTCAACCTTTTGTCATCACCTTCCGTTTCCATTCACGCTCATCCTTTTTCGTTCTTTTTAACTTTTTAAAGAACGTATCATTTTTTTAACTCTTTTAGAGTATATATTTTGGCATATCTCGCCAAGATATTCGGTAACATTCGTCTAAGTTTAAATGTTACATTTAGGGTATGTTTAGACAAATCATCCTATCGTCAACATTTAGTTCGACATAGAGTCTTACTATCTTGTTTATCCTTAAACACCCCAATCATGAAAAGCATACATAATGCTTAACAAAGAAACCTTAATTAGGAATCTCTCAATATAACCCGTGACGAAAGTCTATCCGAATTCAAATCATTATCTTGGTAAGATGATGATATTCTCATTATTCTAGTGTGTCAATCAATAAACGAATTTTGTTCTCGTTTATTAAAGTCGGTCAAATCTTATCATTGGTTCCTAAACATTTCCATGTCTTAAGCATTCATCATTTTTTTTGGGTTGTTGTCTTTAGTGCCACACTTTAGAGTGCATATACCTAAAAAAATACATGTTTTGTTCCCACTAAGTGTCTTGCTTTTGATATATATTTATATTCTATAATATCTATATATATATATATATATATATTTTTTTATATACTATTTATTTATCATCATAATCATCATTTATATATATGTGTTTTTTTCTACTAACTTTGTTTTGTAGCACTTTTCCGTTACTCGAATGTCTTGGTGCACCAAGCAAGGGGGGTACATTTGCAAATGTCCAAGCCATTACATTTGCAACCGTTTTATTGACTATCTTCACTTTTATACATTTCTTGATATGTTTATTTCATCCCTATATATTTTTTATGCATGAAACTAACCATTGATGTAGGTTAAGAGTTTGCAACTAATTTGATCCATGGATCCGCTTGAGTCAATGTTCAAGGGATGTCATTGTTTAAAAGGGATTGATAGAATCAAGACTTCACTTAGGATGATGCAAACTCGCGTCTTTGATTGAAGAGTTGAAGTGTAGTAAAAGTCTCGTCTAAGAGTCTACCTTTTTGTTTCGACAAAAGGGGGAGAAGAAGTGTAAACAAGTAACTTATACATTTTACTATGAGTTATAGTTTACAAATTTTGTGATCATAAAAAACATGAAGAAAATGTATAGATTAAATATCATAATATTTCTACCAACAAAGCTCATGAAACCGAATCTAAAACAGTTATGTATGCAATAAATGCAAAGTAAGTTGCCCGTGTAGGTGTCCAACCAGAGAGCACCTAAAGTTTCCAAATGGTATACGTCAGTCAAGTAAGCACTACTTACCCAGACGGGGATGTCAATCCTAACAGATCTATTTACAACATTCGTGCTTATACGCAGTAATTAACGGTTCATGATAATGGGCATAGTGGGTTATCGGTACTTAGGCTAATCCGTATTCATTTAAAAGTTACTTGCTTCCATAAGTAAATCAAGCAATGTATCTCACCCCTATATTTTCAAACATTCGTAAAAATGAGTAAAAGCGAGGCTATGAAACTCACCTTTAGCAATGTGATGATTCGGTAAATATTCAACAAGAATAAACGAGCGACGAGATCCTAAACGCGACCTAATTAATAACGAGTCGCTTTAGACTGATGAAAATGAAATGAAATGATGCATATGTATTTTATAAAGTTTATATCACACATACATGTTTGCGTTTGAGTTTTGTAAGTCAAAATGTGGTTTATGCCAAAGTTCGATAATTATTTTCATGTTTTGACATTTTACAAATATGACCTTTTTGCCCCCTTTGGAAATTCGTAACTCACTTGTTTCTTAACGTTTTTGCCCAAACCCGACTCATATGTAAAGTATTTAAAGAACACTACAACAATGAACTAATGACTCTATACCTCATTCGGACTCCAACACACTAAAAAATGCCCTCAAAATGGCTAGATCTGCCTATTTTACAAAGAAAAACAAGTTAACTTGTGAAAAATAGTGTTTACTCAAATTTGTGATGCCGTAACTCTTTCGTTACTTAACTTCATGACTCAATCTTGTACGTTCTGAAAACTAGAATCTGAGGACTACAAAAAGTTTCTTGTGAAAATTTCTTTGATTCAGACTCTAAACGACTCAAAAATAGGTTCAAAATTACTATATTAGACCACTTTTCGACACTTGGAAAATGCAGTTTTTCAAAAACTAGTTATTTTGTTCGATTTTCAAAAGGTCATAACTTCTTCGTTTTAAATTCGTTTTTAGTGATTCATGCGGCGACGGAAACGTTATAACGTCTACTATCTATGATACACACCCATTGTTTCAAAAACTAATTTCTCGCTGTTCAAAACTAGCCTAATGAACAACCCTTCTCCCATCTACTTATTTCTAGTTTTTCCACCTCTTTTCACCAACAAAATTCACCAACACTAAACTAGTCCTAAACCCTTAAACAAAGTTCATCAAGAACACATTTTTAAATATCACCACATATTTTTACCATCAAACACATGTCAACAACAAGAATAAAAAGATTACAAGATCAAAATATGCTAAATCTTTGTACTTTTCTTTTATAAAAGGTTATTTTTACACAAACATGTTGTGGTGATGAGAAAACATGGAAAAAAGATGTAAGAGATGAGATGAGTGTGATGAAATGAACATAATACTTACAAGAAGGAGATGATGATGATGAATGAAGATTTACACGCAAAAATACCCAAACTTTGTAAACCAATAGTAAAAGAGCAAAAACTCTAAAATGACCCAAGAAACTATAAATCCAAGCACTCTTTACACTTTCTTCCTTGTGAAATCTTGTACAAAATTTGAAAAGCACCAAGTGTGTTTGTGTTGTGTGTGTGACGTGACCAAGAGTGAAAGGAAGAAGAGAGATGATTTTTTTAATGTTGTGTGATAAATGAAAACAAGGAATGAGGGGATGTATTTAGAAAACTAAAAGGTACAAAGGGTTGGCCTAAAGTTTAGAAGTTTGTCTAGAGAAAAACAAAACAATTTGTGTTGTTGTGTGATGTTGGGGGGGTGGCTGATAAACCAATATATAGGGCTGGGGTGATGCTTTGATACTTTTAAAACTTATATATATCTAAGTATGCAAAATATATAAAGGTGAATGTTAAATGACTGAAAGTAGCAGCAAATCTGATCTTGTGCGTTTTTAAATGAACCACCTCAGTAAAATAAAGTGCTTGACATATAAAAATATAGCATACCCGTTATAAGTAGACTAACATAGTTTAAGGTTGGTACGCGCTCAAAGGCATTTTTTCACATTACTTCGGGATAACTCCCGATTTAAAAGTTAAATAGATCACCAATTGCATCGTCGTAAAATAATGCAAGTTAATAGTTAAAATATTAATCTAAAAAGTTGCCGGTTGTTACATATGCGTTAGAAACATGCAAAGATGCAAACATTTCTGATTGATGGTTTGCTAAAGGTTGGTCTTAGAGCTGGTGAAGAATGGTAAGAGGTGGTATTGAGCAATCACAACTATTTGATTTGACATTTTTACTAGTGAAATTTTCTTGTTCGTGGAAAATAAGTATCGTGGTGTGGAAGCCTTGATCCTCAAGGGTTCGTTCTATAGTTTTAAAAGACCAACGAGTAAGTTGAGTGATGTCGATAAAGCTGTGGCTTTCCATATCATCTCAGCTCCAAACTCACTAGAATAAACCTTGACCCCAGGAAAGGAGATATTTTGGTATGGGGTTTGCATTGTATCCTTCAGATCGATATACCCTTCGGTGTGTAGACTTGGGGAGGTTGAGAGTATGACGTCTGACATGCGGGGGGCGATATAATTACCGGTGTGGATCTGTAAGCGCTGGGGGTGAGTCGTTGTGGCTTTCTTGGTGTACACTTGGAGAGAGGGAGAAGGATGTTATATCATATGAGGTCTACAGACCTACAAACTTCAAGTCGTCAAAATTTGACTTCGTCCACCTATATGTTCATTTCTCGCAGTACATCTTTGTGACATTTCGAGCTCGAACATGATGCGATATTAGCACATGACTGTAGTCTTCGACACTATGCATAATTGGCTTAAGTACTTACCGCATCTCCTTCTCGATCCATACTTGACGACTCAGCGAACTATGTGATGCATTTCCATACGCATCTAATGATCACGCTTGACACACACACAACACAAAACACATTATTTGTTGTACGAACACACGATGGATACGAGGCTCTCAAAGATAAGTCGCTGTCGACTCATCTTCATTACACTCGATCACATTCTATAGAGCCGGCTGTAGACGTGAACGGATGTGCCATTGTCAGTAGTAGGACATATGCCTGATAATGCGGATGAGAAAGCATGAACATACAATTAGTCTAATTCAGTACATCCTAATAGACATCCATGCAGTGTCTGAGATCTGAGTATATCGTCTCGAGATGACATTATACTTACACTCAATGTAGAGGGGTTGTCCAATGTTCTTTCGTGGCTTAAGCTCGTATAGAAACAGTTTATGTATATAGTCTGAGATGCGATAAAAGACCAGGTTCAAAACTTCCATATTGGTAAGATTTTTGCTTATGCCTCCGGTACGATTCATAGTCTCTACCTACTAATCAGACGGGCATAGTATCCACTCATATTACTGTCATCGAAAAAAAAGGGACTGATGCACATAGTGATGAGAGAGCGGTGAGGGACATACATGTATGTCTCTATTGGGGGGGGGTGGGGGGGGGAAGCGTACTATCTTTAATTATTATATAAATATCTATCTTTTATATTATTATAGATGTGTGTATGTTAACGATTTTGAAGAACTGAGAAGCATATTCTTATATGCACATAATTAGACGTTGAGTGATAACAAATACAGATGATGTGGTACCACATGGAACGTGCTATAGCTGAGGACAGTTCGTATACGGAGAGACAATACAGCGATTATTAGGCGGAGTAGAGGATAGCTAGAGCATATTACTACAATAGGAGTTCTGGGCATAGATAGGATAGAGATCTATTCGGGTTAGATGTGGAATAGGCAAGGGTAGCTCGATCGGAGTAGAACATACTAAGACTTCACTTTACTTGTGCGGTCAACAAAGGTATGGAGGAGCGTGCGTAGTTACGGCACTCGTGCAACAGGGTCTATCTGGCGTTAGTTTGGATGAGGTATACAGTAGTATCGTTAAGGTAATATAGGATTGATAGAGTAGGTGCTTAGTTCGAGGGTCAGTGATAATTATTATTGGAGTGATGAAGTAAGATACAGCGTGAGAGGATGGACTTGTGGATGGTTTACATGTTTTAAGAGGGTATAATGAGTCTGCGAGGGGCTACGATGTCATATGTACATATCTATTGATTTTAGTCTAAATTTTATGTGTGTGTAGTGATGATTTGTATGAATTTAGTATCTTAGATATATATATACATATACATATAATTAAGTTCTTTTAAAAACAATTTGTAATGCTACTATAGAAGAAAAAAATAAAATCTTATGAGGTGAATCTAATCTTGTTAACTTTGTAATTTAAAAACTTTGTTTGCAATACTAAAAAAGGATACAATTTTGATTTTTTAGTAAAAAATTACCTCTGTAAAATACAATGTTGCAAAAATCAGTTTAGGCGGCCGATTAAACGGCGCCTAGGCGCTAGGTGATATGTGAGAAATTACATATCCTTTTTATACCAAAAATGACCCTAAAATGATCAAATTGTGCAAATTATGCTTGTATATTGCTTGTTTTGTCATTTGTGATGTGTAGGTACGGATATTGCAAAAATCACAAGAAAACGGCAAAACCGGGTAAACACGAACACGGGAATGGATAGAGTGCATAAGAGCCAGGAGTTTCTAGTAAAGGTCAACAAAGTCAACCTTGGTCAACCCTTGGTCAACCCACAAAAAGACAAAACCTTCAAAATCCCAAATGAGCCCTTAATGTTAAAACAATTTCACCATAAGTCCCTAAACTCATAACACCATTAGTCCCTAAAAGCCTTAGGACTAACGGTCGTTAACTCTTAAAATCTATAAACCCTTAAAACCCTAGCCCACTTCTAACCGAGCCCAAAACACTTCCCGAGCCCAAGTCAACCCATTCCCCAACCCCAAGTCAAAGAAAAACGTTGAAAAGAGAAGAAAAGTACGCCAAAACCCGTTTGTTACTATTTACGTTTCTTCCCCAATTTTCCCAGCTCGAAATTAGCCTCAATTAAAAGGGATTTAACTTAATCCAACGTGGCCACAAGAGATTCTAATACTAAGCTCCAAGCTGGCATGATAAGACGTCACTTAAAGCCTTTGATTGGTCAAGCTCTGACAAGGGAATCACACGTGGACTCCTAAAGAAACACGCAAATTGAAGGAATTTGCACTGAAATCAAGCCAAAAGAAGCACAGGAGTAGCCAATTATTGGATTGCCAGCGTGGCAATCCGTGTGCCTCAATCTTATCCAACGACTTAAATTGAGAATCCAATGATTAGAAGTCAATGAAAGGCCAAGATCAAACCAAGGGGAGCGTGTTCACAAGACCTAGAAGCATCTATCTCTGCCTATAAATAGAGGGCTGTCCTCTCTCACTCACATCTTCTTTTTCTCTAGTTTTTAGTAGCTTTAGTGTAGCTTTTAAATTTCAGCTTATGTAATTTTCTTAGCTTATTGTTTTCAGTAACATGTAACTTTTCATTTCCATCTTGTAATCAGTTTTTACTATTAATAAAAGTTTGAGTTAACTTATTAATCAATTGATTTTTCAAATGTTCACTTTGATTAAAAATTATGGTTGAATAAGCTGGTTTACTATTTCATAAGCTCTCAAAGCTATTCATAAGCTACTTAAAAGCTCTCAAAATACTTGAAAACTCCATGGAATTGGATGGCTGCTTTGAGTTTTCAAGTAGGTATTAGTGCTTGAGGGTCAAGCTTTAGGATTAGACTAGGTATTGGAATTAAGCTTAAGCTATAAGCTTAAGCTGCTTAAATAAGCTCTATTAAGAGCATTCCACCTCTGTTTAGCTGAGGTGTAGGTATTCTCCTTTTTATTTTTCTCTATTTACTTTTTTGTCTTTAATATTCTAGCTTAATTATGCTTATTAGCTTATTGTCTACTTATTTTAGTTGTTATTTGCTTAATCTTGCTATTTTAGTTGTTAAATGTTATTAGTATTCAATAGTTAGCATAATTCATAGTTGCTTATCATTTTTCTATAAATCTGTCATAAAATCAAAAAAATGTTAGCATAGTATAATAGCTTATTACTCTGGCTTATTTGCTTATTGAATATTGTTCATTAAGTCTGTTTTTAACTATCCAATATCTGGTATTATGAATTTATGCTTTATTTCTTTGTCTTATAAGCTGAATATGAATCAATGCAATTTAAAGGGGTGTTTGGGTCAATCAGTACTAACTTAAGTTAGTAATGCTAGACTTCATTTGGTTCTTTAAATTGTATTGATAATTCATATTTAGATTTATTAAGGTAGGATTTGAGGTATTTTGTTAGGAATAATCAAGCTTTAATCAAGTTAGATAGTAGTTTTTTTGAATCTGTTAGCTTTAGTTTAAATATATATGCATTATAAGCTCAAGTCTGTTTTAGCTAGAATTAGTGCTCTTTTTGCCTTTGATTTGGAGTTTAGAAAGTGTTAGAAGCAAGTCCTTAGCCTGCATCTAGTTGTTTTAAGTTTTGGTTGTTCATGTGTCAATTGCATCAGCAGTCAAAGAAGGCTTTATAGCCATTTTTAAATTCAAATTTCAGTTAGTTATAGTAGTTGTTAGGTCTTACATTTTAGTAAACAAGTAGATTATAGGGTAGTGTAAATTTGTTTGAATTTGCTTTTTAAAAATAAGCTTGTCTAGTTATCTGTTTTTAAGCTCAAATTCTGCCTTTTGTCTTTTCAAAATTAAAAGTTAACTCAGCACATGCTGAGTATAAAAGCATTTTTCAAGTTACTTTTTCATTAAGCATTTGAAGTTCAAATTACTTTTCAAAAGTGGATTTGTGTAGCTTATTGGTCAAACTACAAAGTGGTACAAGCTAGATTTTCACCAGGTTCCTCTAGCTTATTAAAAATAATCTCAAAAGTTGCTTAATCTGTCTGTTTGGTTCTCAGTTTTAGGATAAGTTCTTAATTGGTCTTTTCAGCTTATAGCTCATTTCTTTTGCTCAATTTTGGGTTGCACTAGCTTATAAGGGTAATTGTAGGTTGCTTATAGCTTGTTAAATCCTAGATTTGGCTTATGTCAGTTTTAGAGCTTATTAAGTTTTGAAAATAGCCAAAAAAGAAGTTTAAGTATTTCTGTCTATTTTTTAGCTATTTTCTAGCTTATTTTAGATTTACAAAAAAATTGTCTTTTTAAAAGTTGTTAGTTTTTAGTAGTTTTACAACTTTGTTTTTAAAAATTTTCAAAAAAAATAAATAACAAAACTAGAGGCCATGGATTCGAACCCATGACCTCTTGCTTAACACACATAAGTCCCACACCTCACACACTCAAACCATTGCACCAGACCAGGGCTATCTGTTATGATAGCCCAGTCCATTTCTTTTAAACACATTTTCAATTCCTTTTTCAAAATATAAGTCGTAGCTTATTTCTGGTTTTTTAGGGCTCTTTGTTTCAGCTTAATTTTACCTAGCATTTTTATAAAATCAAGCAAGTTATTCTACACTTTTAGTAATTTTTCCAGATTTTTAAAGTTACATTTTATATTTTTAATCATTTTTCTTTATTAAAAACTTTAAAAATTCATAAAAAATATAAAAATAATTTAAAAATAATTTTTTTTAATAAAATTTTCTTTTATCATATTCTAGGCTTAGGTTTTAAAATTACTTTCGTAGGGTTAATATTTTGAAAGTTCATTTTTTAAAGAACGGGATTTCGTTCCCGTTCTCGTTTTCTTCATTTTTAAGATTTAAACACCCTCGTTTTAGAATTTTCTTAGCCTTTTCTTTTTAAATAGTCAAATAGGATTAGAAAAAGTTTAAAAAATCATTTAGGGTTTAATTTTAGTTCAATTGCTTATTTGTCGCGTTTTATTAAATTCCCGTTAACGTTTTTTTTCGTAGTTAGCTTTAATTGTGCTTTTTATTTGCTCACTATTAGGATTTTAGAAAACAATCATCTTCGAACCAATTCAAGTCATTGTCCAAATAACAAACGGGGTCTCAATTTCATAAATCTTTGGGAAAACGACCCGGTAATCACTTACCGGTTAAACGTAGGATATTTTCGTGTGATTTTTCTTACTACCTTTGTCCTCAAGGGTAGTTTAGGAATTTTATCATCGTTATATTATTATACGTATATAACTATATACATCACTAGGCGAGGATTAACCGCCTTGATTTTCACTAATAGGCCTTATTAATCGGTTTGGTCAAAAATCTGTCAACATACCGATTAATCGAATAAAAATTGGCGAAATCGGGTATCGGCCAAATCGGACAAAAATCGGCCAACTCGGTTACGAATAAAAATCGGCCAAATCGGGGATAAATCGACCAAATCGGACAAAAATCAATTAAACGGGCAAATAGGGCATATATTTTAAATTTTTTATAATTATATATATAAAAAGTCAATCCGATTAATCCCCGGTTAATCCCTGCCTAACCGATAAATCGCTAGGTGGTACCCAGCCACCTAGCTAGCGCCTAGAGATTTTTAAAACTTTGGTAAAATATATTAAAATAAAATAGTTAAGTATAATGGAATGTGGACGAAATACAACATTAACCACAAGAAATGTTTGACAAAAAACAAATCAAACTAAGTCTTCGACATGCCACATACAAAAACTACTCTAGCTATACAATATAAATAGAACCATAAAGAAACATGTATAACTATAGAAAACCTACACATTACATGTTTCCATGCGTAGAGTTACCCAATCACTAAGAAGCAAGTAAAGTAGTCATTTCGTTATAACTATTCTCCACATCAGCATCATCATCACTCTCATGTAGATCACATAGAATACTCTTCCCATTTTCCCGTGTGAGGAAATTAAAAGGGCTGGGAGACGTGAAACCTGATTCCGAAGAAGATTCCACTTTCCTACTCCACCAAATACCATTCTTCCTGAAAGGTGCCCCTACCTTTTTGCTCGTACCATCAACTAAGTCATCCACAGGTTGTCCATTATCTTCCTCAAGAGAAGATAATGCATTAGACACCGGAGTACTAATCGTCTTCTTCTAGTAAGCAGATTTAGGCACCTACTGTTTAGGAAGACTATGATTACCTCGCGCCTCATGTTTGCTAACAAGAGGATCACGAACACCTTTCCTTTGAACATTTTGGAAACCATCATTAGACGTTCCTCCCTGCTTCTTTAAATTTATCAAATCAGCAATAACATGCTTAGGACAATGTGCATCATCATTACCAAAAACTAAATGTGTTCCACATTTTGGGGGTTTCCATTCATATTCCACCTTAACAGTATGCATCGTGACATTACTACAGGTATGTGTGTGTGTGTTTTCTTTCCCCTAAGAGAGAGAAAAACATTCTTAGGGTTTTCGGCCGCAATAAAAAACTTTTCCGATCACTCTAATTATTCGATCCTTCTTGTTCATTACTCCTAGATCGATCATTCTATGTTCTTTTTAAGGTACCAATCAATTAGTTTCGAGTTTTATTTTTGTTTTTGATAGAGTTACAGCTGGCGTATTGTTCTATCAAAACCTTTTAACATTATTTGAGGTTTCGATTTGTTTGGAGTATCTTATGGCTACGTACTATGGGAGGGTCGAAACACTAACTGCTTTTCTTAGGGTTTCATTGGGTTTTATGTTCTCAATATCATGAATCAATTATATATTCTATAATTGCTCTGATAAGTCCATCCCTTGTGTTCATATCTTTTTGGATGCGATCAGTTTAGGGTTTGGGTTTTATCGTTTCTTATTAGGGTTTCGTAGTATTGGGGCCTTTGTTGTGACTGCGTCTCGTTATGTATAAGGATCTCTTGGTTTGGGATCGCTTGTTTGGTTCTGATTGCATATCATACCGATCATTATTTGGTGATTGGTATTTGGTTATCGTTGTGGTTTGTTTCCACTTTGTTTTGCCTAAAACCTAGTTCTTATTCTCTTAATAAAACTGACCTTTTCTAATTCACAGATCTTTTTTGTTCTGCGGTGTTTAGTTAGGGTTTGGTTTTATATTGATCTAAGGTTTGCTTATATGGTGTTGTTAGTATTGTTTCAGCACTATATTGGTCTAATCGACGAGCTATCAATATAAATTTTCATGTTATTATATTTGGTCTGGTGCTTCTACGTTCTGCTTTGATGGTTAGTTCAAAAACCCTAACATTTAAGGTTAGGGGTTTGGATTCTACATCGGGTTTTATATCTGTCATCATCTGATGGTGATCGATCAATCATGGTTATTGCCGGTTTATTACATGGTGGTTTGTTAGGATGTTCTTTTTGCGATGAATAAACCCTAGTTTTTAGGGTTTCAATATTCTTCTATGCTTGATCGTTTTGTGGCTGCTGGTGATTATTGGTTGCTGTGGAGATCATTTTAAGCTCACAGGATCGAAAATAACAAAGTATGTAGATGCGCAATGGAATATAAATAAAGAACAATGTTATTTTCAAGGTTTTACATTACATACAAGCCCTAATTCTATATGATCAGTATAGAACGGTTACCTAACTGTAACAGGGATCAAGAACACCTTGACCTTAGGGCTAAACCACACATAGACGTCTACATCTTTACTTGTGCACACAATCACACACACGTTTTGGTGCACACAATCACATGCATAACACACACAAACTATGTCTAGGGATCTCTTTATATATAGAGAGTCCATAAGACTTACAAAGGAATCTTAATTGTATTAGGAAACTAAATCTTTTCCTAATCTTTGATCTTTATCTTTGAAGGAGATCTTTTAGAATCCTCCATCTTTTGTAGAATTCCATATTGTCGAATTAGCACCTTCTTGTTTCATTCTTTTATCATTCTTTATGTATCATTATTTTTGTATCATTAAATTAATAATTCCTAACAATCTTCCCCTATTTGATGATGACAAAACAAACACTGAACTGATTCCAAGATGATCCATAGTAGCTTAATCTTCAGCAATCTTCATCTTCAAATCTGATCTTCCATAAATGAAACAATCTTCCCTTTAACTTAAGATTTCCTTTGAACATGTTGAAACTTCTTCAACACAACGAAGTCTTCAACATCTTGTTCCATGCCATGCCATCACACATAATAAGTTGCAAATAATAGCATCTTTGTAACATCTTCCCCTTTTTGTCATTATCCATTAGGGGACTTGTGAACATATGCAACTTTGATCTATACAACTACAAACCATATATCACACTTCTAATCCAAGCTTTCCAATGTCTCAAATTACCCTCCATGACGCATAATAAGAATAATGAATTCAAGCAGTAGAAACTTAAACTAGCAGTAGTAATAATGACTTAGCAGTAGTAAGAATCAAAACCTTCCCCTCAAGTGGTGCATGTAGATGGTTAAACACTTTATCATATGCTTCCACTGAAACCAATATGTTAACCACCTCTTGAATCTCTTATTCTGTTGGCTCTTTGTAATGAGCACTGATGGAGAAAAATCAGTATAACAAACTTGATGCTGAAGTAGAACAACCCAAACTTGTATCTTATGTCTTGTACTATCCACGTGACTCCAAACTCATACTGATGATATATAAGTAGACCTCAATCTCTTGACAAAATCCTCATCTAAATGAGACACTGAGCACTACAACGTAACTCCTTTAAGTGATAGCAAATGTGCGCATTGAGCACCAAAAGTTTATAGATCACACATTGCTAGATTTGACAAGTCTTCGTCAACATCGGTTTTAAGCACGAACAAGTTATCTTTAAAAGTTTGCTAGATGAATTTTAAGATATGATAAGAACACTTACTTGTGAAAATTCCACTTCATCGTCAAATAAATAATAAAGGATTATCTCCGTAATCACCTTTTGCAATTAACTCCAAAAATATAGCCATTTAATCAAACATTCTCTTCTATCCGAGATCCAAACCATGTGTGTTATCCAATATCAAACAAAGCTAACAGTATTAACTCTTTTAAGTTCTAGCAGTATTAACTATAACAACAGTAGTAACTGCGTTTAAAACCTAGCAGTACTAATAACCAAGCAGCAGCATTAAGTGAACAGTTTGAAACCCTAGCCGTATAAACTTAATACTGGTAGCATAAACACTTAGGCTTACTACTGTTGCATACAATCATGAATCAGCAGCTGTAAAACTAACAAAGCAGCATTAACACTTTATTGGCAGTAGTAATCAAAAGCAATATTAATACCTTAACAAATTTCATTCCCAAATCTGCCTCTTCCAAAAACGAATTACTTTCTATACATCTACTACCCATTAAATCTTTAACCCATGTCTGCTGTTTCTTTACTGCTTTAAGCACAGGAAACTTTCAATCACAATACCATGCCAACGATCATGACACTCTTGATGAGCCAGTAGATTCAAACATGAACATCAGCAATCACCAAACCAAATAGCAGCACTAATATATAAACCCTATAAATTAGGGTTTTCAAAACAGATCATGTCAATCACCTACTGTATCTTTTCCTGTTAACACAAAATCCTTCACCAGCAGGTCTAAACTTTCATGAACAGGCAATGATTAGAGTAACTATAACATTCACGATTAAACCACTATGAATCAGAAACCGAATCAAGATAAAACCCTAAATGTTACAACTTGTGATCGCGTCTTGTACTCCAGCGAAACCCAACAAAGCTGTTGAGTTTAAACAACTAAATTCGACAAAACTCCTTATGCAATCAGAACCTTTAAAGCTTCTTCCAAAAATGAATCTTTAAGAATCAGTTTCAAAGTAAAGCTTTATTGTCATCATTGAACACACCTGCTATTAACGCCATGTATTAACACCCAATCACGAAACCCTAAATAAGTTTTTGGTTATTTAGACAACAAACCCTTCTTCAGCGCCCATCACCAACCGTGAAAAAAATGCAGAACACCATATGATAAGATGATCATGACGACCAGATAACCAACAAACCCAATTTCAACTTTTCTGCTTTTACCGAATTAGGGTTTTGTGTAAACCCTAATATTACCGAATTCACTTATAACAGAAAATCAATAAAACCCTGTAGATCCTAGATCATGAGCCACCAGGCTCTGATACCAATTGTGGATATCGTTTTAAGCTCGTAGGATCGAAAATTACAAAGTATGTAGATGCGTAGCAGAATATAAATAAAGAACAATGTTATTTTCAAGGTTTTACATTACATAAAAGCCCTAATTCTATATGATAAGTATAGAACGGTTACCTAACTGTAACAGGAATCAAGAACACCTTGACCTTAGGGCTAAACCACACATAGACGTCTACATCTTTACTTGTGTACACAATCACACACACATTTTAGTGCACACAATCACACGCATAACATACACAAACTATGTCTATGGATTTCTTTATATATAGAGAGTCCATAAGACTTACAAAGGAATCTTAATTGTATTAGGAAACTAAATCTTTTCCTAATCTTTGATCTTTATCTTTGAAGGAGATCTTTTAGAATCCTCCATCTTTTGTAGAATTCCATATTGTCGAATTAGCACCTTCTTGTTTCATTCTTTTATCATTCTTTATGTATCATTGTTTTTGTATCATCAAATCAATAATTCCTAACAATCTTCCCCTATTTGATGATGACAAAACAAACACTGAACTGATTCCAAGATGATCCATAGTAGCTTAATCTTCAGCAATCTTCATCTTCAAATCTGATCTTCCATAAATGAAACAATCTTCCCTTTAACTTAAGATTTCCTTTGAACTTGTTGATTGGGGGCTGTTGTATTGAAATGGTTTGAGTTTTTATTGGTCAAACCGTGGAAGGGTGTATGGCAAGTAACCTGCCGCAACTCTTCTTGCTATTAAGGTACATGCTACTGGTGGTACCAAGGATACTTTGAGTTCTTCATTAGATGTGTATGACCACGCTGCATATGGGGTATAGATTCTCATATTGCTGCTTTTATGGGTCATGGTGAGAAAATGTTGTTGCGATAGTACCTGCACTGTACGATTGATGTGTTAGGGTCTGGTCATGATGGGAGTATTGGACGTGGGAAGTGTGATGTTGGTGGATTAATCCCTAACCGGAAACTCCTAATGTATGTATATAATGACATATGAAGTTGTTAGGTTTTGAAACCAACAACTTCTTTATTTTACAGGTCCGTTACCAAAGTGCAAGGAATGGTTTAAAGTAAAATAGACGAGTCTAATAGGAGCCTTGTTAATGTTGATGGTAATTTGGAACGTGGAAGATAATGGGTATAATGGTACTAATCAAAGTTCGTCTAAGTTGAATGAAGACAATTGCCATTTTTATGATGGATATGAGGCTAAGGTATATGATGTACCGGAGCTAAGGCTCATTATGATATCCGCATAAAATAGTGTTAGGAAGTAGTTGTTTGTACTTTCTTTGTTTGTCATGAGAAAGACATGTCATTCTTATGTAGTGGTTTGGTTAGTAGCTTGTTAGAAGCTTGTGAGTGTACTTAAATGGATTGAGATTAGGGACTTCACCCGCATCCTTTGTACTTAAACGATTTTTTGGTGTAATACAATTTACCGGGGAAACCCTTTACCCAAAAAAAATCATGACATCACTACCAACTGGGTTAGGAACTAAAATCACCATGGATCAACCTTTATATCAACCAAAGCTCGAGCATGATCCATACGCTCCTAAGATTGCATACATGTAGTGACAATACGCGAATATGACATAACGACAGTGCCAAGACGAGTTGCGATAGCACTTAACCTGTCTGTGGTATAAGCTGAGACAGGAACACCATGAAATTTGATCCACACGGGAACAAAAGTAAGTTCTTCTTTTGACAACTTAGAACTTGAAGTCCACTCGCTCAAGATAAATGGAACATTATGAATTAGCTATAGACCATGCTTCAAAACCTCTTTTAAATCAGTTGCACAAGAAAATTGAATGAAGAAGAAGCCATTTTAATCCCCCATAACTCTTTTAACACCATATTCTTTCCAAGCATTTATAATATACATTTTCACAACCGAAAATGCCACTTTCTATCCAAGAAAATACCCATATAAAATATTTTCAAACCTTGTATGAACTTCAAAAACTGACGCCATGAGAATTAAAACATCAACAAATTCAGTTTGTTTCGTTTCAAGAGTACAAAAATTGACGTTTCTTTAACTAGACTCATAGTGAAGAAAACTAGTAAAGAGGGTCGAAGTACAAGAGATAAAGGGAAAATCAAATGAGATGTTTATGTGAAGACAAGAGATCGTGCGAATGAGAATGGCAGATGGAGGGTCGAAGTAGATAAATGGAAAAAAAGGAAAGGGATGGATGAATTGTTAGATATAAGAAAAAGACCCGGTCACCCCGTGTACTTTACGGTTTATCGTAGCTTGTAGTTTAGCGTTTAATGTATAACATACTGTAATGGGCCGGGTATAAACCCACACGAGTAAGCCCATCCCATGGAAGAGGTGGTTAGTCAGTTCATAATACAAGCATTCCATTTTCTCTCACTAGAAAGTTTCTCTCTAGCTTTCTCTCTCTAAGAAATCGGCTCAACCCATAATCTTCCATTGTGTTATGATTTCCAATATCCTACAATTGGTATCAGAGCTCATGGGATGATTAGCTAGTGTGTATGTGCGTTTTGTTGCTTGGTTTAGATCAAAATTTGTACTTTTGAAGGTTTATGGCTTGTTTCTCATTTTTCCTAGATTTTGATGTTGTTTATGTTAAAGTTTAGGTTTTTCTAATTGTTATAGTCTTCTAGTACTTAGTTGTGCAAAATAATCCAAGCAAAAACATTCAAAAAGGTGATTTTTAGGTGTTTTTAGGTGAAATAGTACATTTTTCATAGTAGCAGTTTGGCATTCTGCTTATTGTTTATCGCAGCGGTTTGCTTGAATAAGTACTATATGGCAGCAGTTTGTCAGATAGTACTGTCAGCGGTTTGTCCTATTAGCTCAGCAGTTTGTCTTACTTGACAGCGGTTTGTCATTTAGGACCAGCGGTTTGCTAACGGCGATTTACAAGTTTCGAAGAATTTTATTTCTCACGGCGATTTGGGAAACGAAGATTTGACGGTTTAAAATCTTGACAGCGGTTTGACAATTTATCTTCGTAGCGGTTTACTTATAACGGTTTGACTAGGTAGCGGTTTACCATAGCGGTTTGTTTACAGGTTTTGAAGATTTTTACCTTACAGCGGTTTACTAAACGAACCTCTGGCGGTTTGAATTCTAGGCAGCGGTTTGGTTGTTATTTCTTCCTAGCAGTTTGATAGTACCGGTTTGGTCAATTTTCTTCTTAACAACGGTTTGACTTGGCAGTTGTTTACTCGACCAGGCAGCGGTTTGACCTCCTTGGCAGCGGTTTGAGACACTGTTTGGACACTTGGACAATTTTTACTTTCAAGCTTAAGACTTAACAAACCAAAACAACAAAACACCTAATTTAACTTTACCACTTTTAACATACACTCACTAATCATTTAATGATCAACTCATATCATTTCACAATCATTTAAAATGGCTAATATTTTAGAAGATATCCAAAGTGCCGGGTCCGATACCCGCCCACCTATTCTTTATAGGTCTAATTTTGTGTCATGGAAACAACATATTTGTTTGTATTGGATGGGAAACGATAATGGGAGAACATTATTAAGTTGATTGATGAAGGACCATTTAAGATGGGAAAGTTCAGGGAAACACTTGCTGAAGGGGCTGAAGGTGCACTGCATCTAGGACCAAAACGGGATAGAGTCGTTGTAGATCTTTCACCAGAATAAAAGGATAGGTATAAAGCTGACATTCGTGCAACGAATATCCTACTTCAAGGCTTACCAAAAGACATCTACACACTCATTAACCATTACACTGACGCCAAAGATATTTGGGATAATGTGAAGATGCTCTTGGAAGGTTCCGAGTTAACAAAAGATGACCGTGAATCTCAACTATACGATGAATTTGAACACTTCCGTCAGAACAAAGGTGAAACCATTCATGAATACTATGTCAGGTTCACAAAGCTCATTAATGACATGAGAAACAACAAGGTGAATTTGCCTAAAATGCAGCTTAACTCAAAGTTTGTAAACAACATGTTGCCTGAATAGGGAAGATTCGTGACTGCAGTGAAACTGAACAGATGATTGAAGGAATCTAACTATGATCAGCTGTATGTTTACTTGAAGCAAAAAGAGGCACATGCTAATGAAAACAAGATGATGTTGGATCATTACAATTAACATACTATTGATCCTCCTGCCTTGGCGTCCAATGTTTCACCTCCATAGTACACTTCACAATCATCAGCTATTCCACAATCTACATATGTACCACTAGTTTCCTATCAACCACAATTTGCTGATAACACACAACCTGATTCAGGTTTTGCCCCAACTGATGACTTGATTGAAAACTTAACCAAAACAGTTGCCCTACTTGTCCAATCCTAGAAAACACACCTTCCTCAAACCAATAATCAACTCCGAACTTCATCTAACACAAGGAACCAAGCCACAGTTCAAAATGGCAGGGTTGTAGTTTAGAATGTACAGGTTAGACAGAACAGAGGTCAGGGGAATTATGCTAGGGGAGCAGTTGCAGCTGGAAATGGGGGAGTTCAGAACAGAGGTGGCAATGCAAATCCTGGTCAAGATAAGATGATTAAGTGTTATAACTGCAATAGAATAGGGCACATAGCACGACAATGCACTCACCCAAAGCGACCACAGAATTCAAAATACTTCAAAGACAAGATGCTGCTGATGCAAGCTCAAGAGAATGCCGTGGTTTTGGATGAAGAGCAGTTATTGTTTATTACAGGTGGACAATCTAATATGTTTGATGATGATGTGGATGAGGCACCAGTACAAGATTTAGCACTCAACAAGGACAATGTCTTTCGAGCTGATCAATATGATGCTTTTGACTCTGATGTTGATGAGGCTCCTACTGCACAAACTATGTTCATGGCAAATCTATCATCAGCCGATCTAATCTTTGATGAAGCTAGTCCATCATATGATTCAGACATTCTATTTGAGGTACAAGATCATGATAACTATGTAGATAGTGTTGGTGAGTATCATGAAGTACACAAGATGCAAAACAATGTACAACCAAACTACGTTGTTAACTCAGATGCTGAATATACAAGTGATAAAAATATTATTCTGTATGAGCAGTATGTGAAGGATAACGTAGTGCAAGTTGTATAAAGTAATGTATCTTCTGTGCTAAATGATGCTTTATTGATGATAATAAATGATATGCATGAATAGTCTGCCTAATGTGTCTCTGCAAATGAGCAGAATAAAGTAGTTAATGAATCATTAACTGCTGAACTTGCGATATATAAGGAACAAGTCAAGCTTTATGAAAAAGGGCAAAGTTTGAATTAACTGAACGAGAACAAAAGATTGATGAACAAATAAGAATAATTATCCGAGACTGTAACGTTTAGGAGGAATTATTGAAAAAGGAACTTCATTCTGTTAAAATGCAACTTAATTCTACCATTAACGATAACAAGTTAATAAAAGAAGAAGTCACAACGTTGAAAAAGGATTTTATACAGAAAGAAAATAAGTACCTTGAAGAATTTCTTGACATGAAACAATTAAAAGAAAAGGTTGAAGATAAATTATACAAACAAGATCTGTCTCTTCAAACAGTTTATATGTTGTGTAAACCAAAACCTTTTTATGGTAAAAAGAAGAAGGTAGCAATAGGCTACAAAAATCACTTATATCTTACAAAAGCAAAGCAAGTTCAACCTGCTCTTTATAATGTCATGAATTAGTCAAGACCACATATGCTCCTGCCACTATGCATGACTAAGAGGATACTCTTGAGTTAGCTGAGACAACTAGAATGAAAATGCTTGAGAAATCCAAAAGTATTATGTGGGTTGATAGGAAAAATAAGATTGCACCCCTCGATTATTCGAAAGAGAATTACCTTGCAACTTTAACTCCACAGAGACAATTGACCCATAACAGATATTTTGGTCTGAAGAAGTCCACAAACATTTGACCAAGGTTCCGAAACCAAACACAGCACTGACTGTGTATCCACCCAATACACCTGCTAAGCTTGTCCCCAGGGTTCTTCCAACAAAAAGTTATGTGAAAATTAATATTTACACACTTATACAACTTTTTTCGGAATTTGATAAAACCTGTGTTGATAGAAATAATGCCTAAAAATATTATTAATATTTTTCGACCTCTCCACGTTTTGATAATCACAAAATGTAAAAACGATTAATGAAAAATTATTCTTAAACAAATAATTAGTAGTAAATTTTCATTTCGAAAATTTAATCACTTAAAGGTATGAATAAATAAATGCTTTATGCATTTTATAATCAAAGGAATTTTTATTCAACCTCACATTTTTTTATAAAAATGTCACAAACATTTTTATAACTTTTACAAAATATTTTTAGATTTAAAAGAAATGTTTTATTCAAAATAAATATTTTGAATTCAAATTTTCTACCTAAAAACGGCTAGAAATGTTTCAGAAAACACCTCCCATAGAAAAGACAAAAAAGGGAGCGTTTGGCCTGGGCGGCCCCCTTAATTATAAGGGCGGTCTGCTTAATTATTAAAAGGACCGACACCCTAATTAAGAGGATCGCCTAGACAAAAAAGCAACTCCGTTTGTGCCTATTAAAATACTGGATTAATCCCATCTAATTTTCGCCACATTTTTTCTTACTTTTGCACACATTTTCTTTCTGTTCTAAATCAGTTTATACTCTCCTTTCTTTTCTTTGATCATTTAATCATAAAATTTTATTTTCAAGTGATCCAAGCTTTGATCCTTAAGTGCAAGAGAAGAATACTTCCTACCATAAAGTGAAGAAGTATTATAGCTTAGAGTGTGTCTACTTGCATACTTGTTGCCCATTTGTATAATATCTTGTAAATCTTTTGTATATAGTGAAGGTGTGTATTGTAGTTGTGTATATTAAGTAGATTGTGGTGATCATTGTAAGTATAGCTAGATCGGGGTGATCTTAGTAAGTAGTGTTAGATTGGTGTGTTCAAGATAGTTTTTAGTTGAAGTAAAGTTGTGAAGAGAGGTATAGAAAGGTTGTGAAGGAGTTGTGAAGTGAAGTGAAGTTGTGAAGTAAAGTGAAATTGTGAAGTGAAGAAAAAGTAGTGTGGTGAAGTGAAGTAGTGAATTATCTTGAAGTAGTGTGCTTAGTTGTGATAGTTTAGTTCTAATAGATTAAAACTCGGACATTAGCTTTGTGTCAGAATTTTTGTGTAAGCTAGTTGTTGTACGGTTTTTTTCGTCTAAAGAGAGCATGTTGACGCCCCCCAATCTAACATCCAACCCCCCGCCACCATAGTGATGAAAACTCTCGAGTTTGATGCTCGGGGAGTGAAGTAGGGCGAAGTGGTGCTTCATTACCGAACCACTATAAATCCTCGTGTTGTGGTTTGATCTTTCCATCTCTTATCTCTTATCTTGCATACTTATTTCATATCTTGTCATTACTTATTTGATTAATTAAATTGTTCATATTGTGCACATTATGAATTAACATAAAGTCAAATCTAAGTTTTTATAATCAAGCCAAACGTAAAATTAAAAAGCGATAAACTATTCAACCTCTATTTCAGTTTTCCACAATTGGTATCAGAGCCACGTCAAACAAGATTTTTAAAATAAACTATATTTTAAAACATGAATTGATCTATGGAATCTAAAAAATATTTAGAAGGGAAATCTATGCAAAGACCACCACTATTTGAAAGTGATAGTTTTATTTATTGAAAAAATATATTCAAAACTTATGTGAAATTAAAAGACCTAAATCTTTGGCATGTTATCACCTATGGTGATTTTTCTCCTATTCAAAATAATTCTGAAACTAAAAAGGATGAAATTATAACATTTGATAAACAAAACGATGATCTTAAAAAGAAACTTACAAAAAATAATAAAGCTAAAATAGTGATTTATAATGCTTTACAAGTAAAAGAATATGAAAGAACTTTTATGTGTAAAACCGCAAAAGAAATTTGGGATACTTTATTAATCACTCACCAAGGTAATAGTCAAGTCAAAGATAATAAAATAGATCTTCTTGTTCAACAATATAAACAATTTACGATTCCGGAAGAGGAATTGATAGATAATGCTTTTGCTAGATTTAACACTATTATTACTACTCTAAAAGTACTAGATGAAGGTTTTTCTAGCAAGAATTATGTTAGGAAATTTCTTAGGGCACTTCATCCTAAATGGTGTGCAAAGGTTACGGCTATTGAAGAATCAAAGGATTTAACATGTTCTCATCACTTGATGAACTTTTTGGAGGAAAACTTGAATAGTTACGAAGTATTAATTAAGATGTTTTCCGAAATGGTTAATGGCTATAGGTGAACAAAAATAGATCTCTTGCATTGAAAGTCAAAAAGGAATCAAGTGATGAAGATAGTTCGACTTCGGATAGTGAAGACGAAGAATATGCCATGGAATTCAAGAAATTCTTCAAAAGACGAGGAAGATTTGTAAGATAACCACGAGACAAAAGAAAGTTATTTCAAAGAAGTAGAAATGACAAAAATGATAAAAGTGAAAGAAAATGTTTTGGATGTGAAGATCCGAATCATCTCATCAGAGAATGTCTAAAGTATCCAAGAAGCAATAATCAAAAGTGCTTTTATTGGAGGAGCATGGGTGATAGTGGCTAAGATGAGGAAGAATTGGCTAAAGTCGTTATTGTCTTGTAGCTCAGCATCCAATGAGATATATGTTGGAATATGAACAAATATAAATTATATATATCCGGAATTTATTTGAGCCTAAGGGGAAGCACATGTTAATATGTAAAATAACGTTTTAATATATTAATGTAATATATTAATTAGTGTTTAACAAACGATCGTTAAAAGTTTAACAAGAATAAATATTAGTTGTTAATAGTTAAAGGGACTTAATATGCAAAACGGGAAAAAGGGAAAGTTTGGTTTTTACCTACTCTTTCGTTATGTAGGTCGAACACCTCCTCTGAGGAGGTGGGGTGGTCTTTTCTTGCAAGCAAGTGAAGAAGGAGTATATAAGAGGTCTTAGGTCTTTTGAGGAGCTCATAACTTGATATCACGATGTATATAAACCTAAATCTTCCGTTCTGTTGTTCGACCAACTACAAACCCTCTAAAGGGTTTTGGGTTTTATTCCTTCTTTGTGCGATCGAATCGTGAACACCTCACAGGGTTTCGGGTTAGTGGTTTTATACCAATTTCAAAGGAGGTTTGTTCGTGTGATGATCGATTCACTAAAGAACGAGGTGATCAATTGGTTATAAACAATTCTAGTATAGCATACACGTTGTTTGCTAAGAACGTATTGTGTGTGTAAACTTAGAGGGATTATACTTTTGATCCTTGGTGGTTTAGCGTGGTGTTATACACACGCGTATATTGAAAGTGGGTAGTTTAAATCGTATTGCTAAAGGTACACATCTTCAATTATTGTTAATTATAAAAGTTCTATATGTTGTTTGTTCTTTCCGCTGCGTTCTCGTGATATGTTTAATTGTTAAATTTACGATCTAATATACAACTGTGGCTTACGAGCAAATCGTATTGAATTTGTAATTTCAAGAATATAATTGGATAAAATTAGGTTTTGATTTGATTTTTTAAGCCCTTTTGCGCGGTTGTATGCATTCAAGATTTGAGTCTTTGTGAATCAAGTTCTTTTTTTATGGTTATAAAAATTAAATTAGACGAATTCTAGGTTGTATTGAAATTTTTTAAAATAAATACTTGATGTGTTTAATTGTAAATTGATCGGTTTTATGTATAAATTAATTGTTAATTCGGCATCCATGATAAATACATGCAATTTATTATGGAGTGATATGTGATATTAATCTTGTTAATTGTTAATCAGGTTTTTAATACGCTTCGCGCTGACCTGATTCTTCGCTTCTTTGTGCGTTCGATTGGAGTTATCGTGAACCATGACATGTCACTACAGTGTCATTATTAAAGTTTTTTTTAAAAAAAATTAGTGCTACAAAGTTATTTTGCATGCTTCTTTGTACACGTTTTTCACCATTTTTAATCTTTTCCCGCGATTAAATATAATTCCTTATATTTGGAAACACGTTGAATCGTCAAATTTTATAAAGGTAACACTATTTATACATTAAATGTATAAAAAATATGTGATACCATAATAAATAACTTAATTGAGTAAAGTTTTTATTAAAATCTATGATACGAAGATGTATGCATGCTTCTTCGTACATATTTGTCATGACAAATAAAATACCCTTTTTTAAATAAGTTATTGCCATCCAATTCATAAAAAAACTTGTAGATGCTTTTTACTATGCGTGAGACGTATGCAGATCATAATCCCAAGGTGATTGTACACTTTTTCATAAGACATTAGTGTTACAATATCACGGTTTTTGATTGGACGACTTAATCGGTTTATAGGTGAGACCTTAAATCGAGGCATATATAGGATAAAACATTCTTACTAGAATATTATTGTAATAAAGTAAGTCCTATATGGTTCTAGGAATTGCACCGGTGGCAATTATTGATCGTCAATTACCTTTTGAGTACACCATCACTAGCAGATCAACTGATGTGGTGGTGGTACGTCAAGTAGGATCCTAGTCTTTAGAAAATTAATTGTTTATTTGATTAAACAGTAGTTAATTTTCTTCAAGAAGTTTTATCGAAAATACTAATTCTTAAACTTTAACTATGTTTTGTAAATGTTATTACCTGTTCAAAACATAAACCATTCGGCTTTCAGGTCGATGTTTAAAAGAGAAAAAACTTTTTGGAAATAATTTTAATGACTGGTTTCGTCAACTTATGTTAGTCTTGAGAGTTGAAAAGAAAATGTATATCATTGAACAGCCTTTACCCATGACTCCTGCTGCAGATTCCCAGGCACAAGTGTTGTCACAATGGAATGTAGTTAATGTTGCGTATAATGAGGTTGCTTCTCTAATACTCGATAGTATGACTCATGAGCTTCATAGACAATTTGAAAACTCCTCACCATATGACATAATAAAAGAGCTTAAATCTATGTTTGAAAAACAAAATGGAGGGGAGAGGTTTGACCTAATCCAAACTTTACATGCTTGCAAACAAGAAGAGGGTAAACCAGTTGCTGCATATGTTCTACAGATGAAAGGATATGTAGACCAACTGGAACGTCTTGGTTATATGCTACCACAGGATCTTATAGTAGGTCTAATCTTAAATGGCCTCACTAAAGATTTTGCTGGATTTGTAAGAAATTACAATATGGATAACATAGGGAAGACGATTGGTAAACTACATGTTACGCTCATTGAGTATGAAAAGGGTTTATCTAAAAAGGCCAAAACACCACAAGTAATGATGATTAAAGGTGGTAAAATCCAGAAGGCCAATAAGAAATCGCTTAAAGCTAAAGGCAAGGGTAAAGCTAATGGCAAGGGAAATGATAAACAAGTTTATATCCCTAAGCCTAAAAACCCTAAACCTTCTACTAAAGAGCACCCTGCTAAGGATGATACCTGCCACCACTGCAAGGAGGTGGGTCATTAGAAGAGGAATTTTCTTGTCTATCTTGCTGAGTTTTTGAAGAAAAAGAAGCAAGTTGGCTCTGTCAGTTCTTCAGGTATATTCACAATAGAATTATTTGCTTTCCCTAATTAATGTTGGATGTATGACACTGGTTGTGGTACTCATATTTGTATTACAAAATAGGGATTTAGAGAAGCAAGGAAACTAAAACAAGGAGCACTCTATTTATACGTAGGTAATGGTGTTCATGCATAAGTAGAAGCTATTAGAAGTTATTGTCAGAACCCAATAATCACCTTCACTTCATACTTGAATAAGAAAAATAGATAAGAGAAAAGATAAGAATTTTAGAGAGAGAAACAAGAGAGATAAAGTAGAGAGAAAATAAATGGTTGATTAACCTTGTGAAAAATACAAATGGAACCAACACCCTCTCCATACTTAGAGAGGGGTATTTATACTCAATGGGGGCTGGCCATATTAGCCTTTAATGGGCCAGGGTATTTGTCTTGGGCCTGGCTCGGGATTACAAATGGGTTTAAACCCGATACTAGTAAAAGATTAGCTTACGATTACGAGCCCGTTACCCTTATAGCCTATTACTACATAAGTAAGATAAAGACCGAGATTGACTTAATATTTGAGGCTAACAATCTCCCCCTAAGCTTGGTTTTTGAGAGATTCCAAGCTTCAATGTTAGACTCGTTTTTGATGCTAACAATCTTCCCCGAAGTGAGGTCTTTGAGATTGTCTTGTCGTTGAGTTCTTTGCATTTTGTCTTTACCTTGAAGGCTTGTTCCTTCATGATGTATGATCTTTGATCTTGAGCCTTTGTCATTGTCTTTCGACTTCGTCTTTACGTCCGAGATCTTTAAATCTTTATCCTTCAGTCTTGATCGTCTTTGCCACCTTGCGATCTTGTGTCACGACCAACATGCTCATACTTTGCATCTTCTTGAAAGCTATTTAATAATCTCCCTTGATAGACTTGATAAGATCTTGTTTATCAGAGTTTACGGAAGTCTTTGTCTTTAAAACTTGAGCTTTCTTGACTCTTGAATCTTAATGCTTATAGTATGTCTTTGTAGTTTGGGCATGAGCATGTGGTAATGAATCCGACTTCAGCTGGAATGAGGCATCTCCATCTCCATCTTTATATGAATCCTGAAATAAAATAGTTATCAATAAAGCGTGTGGACGAATATGGCTTTGTCATTCGTCCGGATTTGGTTAGATTAACCTCCGGTTCCGTAGGACCGTTTTACAGTATAAATACTGTACTTGTGATCAGGTAGATTCAAAGAATCTCCTTAACAGGGTTTCCAGCTCAAAGTGTAGGATCTTCTAACACAGATGTATTAGATTTACCATGCTTGCTAGTTCTCATTACTTGAACGTCTCAAAGCAGACAACACGGTAAGAGTGAATTAGATAGTTACTAACTTTCTGATTAAGTCATCAATTCATTTACTGGAACAAGTTTGATTCACATAGAATTGCACCATCATTTCTTTCTAGTTGACACAATTTTGATTCATATAGAATCGCATAAGTCACCTACCAAGAGCTTGTTTGATGTTGGCTCAAGCAGGATTTCCATCTTCACTGTGAATACCTTAAGTATCACTCAGATGTTCTGGCAAGATCACAAGGATAATGCGTAGGACTCTTATTAACAGCTTGTGAACTTATTGATGTTCAACAAGTGTTTGTAATGGAATGTGTCCTAATGAGATTTATTTTATTGATCTCTTGGCTCTAGACTCGATTAGTGCGTTTTGGTTTTAGTAATCGAAGGCTGGAGAAGACGGCCACCTATTCAATATTAACTAACTCGGAGTGAGAAAGTCAATAGAAGTCATGTGTATCTCCATGACAAATGAGACAAGTTTTTGTTGAGAGAAACTCGAATGGATGGGGTGGGTTATGCATTGCATCACTGGGTCCATGATGTCATCTTCAATATCATAATTCATCTTTGTGAAAACCGATAGATTATGTATTGACCCGGTTTTTGCCTAAGGTGTAGGGAGGGATTCTTTCTTTACACCCTTTATCCATACATTTCTTTTTCATTCTTCAACCCCTTCAATGCTTACCAAGACGTCATTACTAACACCTTGTTGTGATCGTTCCAGTGTTAGCTTAATCTTAATCGGCATTATTCCCTTATACTCATTCATATCCAATCATACCTAAGGACTACTATTTCTAACTATGGAGTGTCCTTGGGTAGATCCCTCTGGTTCTGGTTGGATCATACGACCTAACCTAACCACCTTATGACTTCAGAATCGTCGTGAATTAAGATGTTGTTGGGTATGAGATCGTAAACATAAAACATTTTTCGAAGACCACATTTTGAGTCGTTTAGATCACTTATTATTTTCAAGATCACATTTTAATTACATTTCTCCCCTTATTTTAAATACTAATTTACTTAGATTTTAAAATACCATGTGTTTAAAATTTGCCTTGAAAATACTGTGGGGAGAAAAAATATTATCAGCATGAATTATATGGAACATTAAATTGCTCCCCCTCAATTTTACATATGTTTGACACCAAAAAATGATACCAAGTTGTAAAATGAATATAAAATTGAGGGTTAGCATTGTTGAGCACATAATTTTGAAAGATTATGAATTGTCATTGAAGAATTCTTGAAAAATTGTGCTCAACCACCGAATCATCTTTTAACAAACAATCTATTTTGTAGTCATCATTATTTCTTAGATGTTATTAAGACCTTTTATAATGTGTTGAATACATAAGAATTGTCATGTTATGATGTATCCAACAATCATTAAAACATTTTTTTTGAAACCCCCCCCCCCCTCATACATTGACTCATTTAAAAATGACACCAAATGTAGAATAATTGTCTTGTAAAACATTATGAGGGATGAAGTGTTGAATACACAATTTTGAAAGATTTTGAATTGTCATTAAGAAATTCTTGAAAAATTGTGTTCAACTTTTTGAAAAACCAAATGTTAGAAGACTTCACTTCTAACTCTAAGGGTAAGTGCACTGAAACGTATACTCTCCTTTGTCGTTCGGGTCCAAGTTGCAATCTGAGAGTAATTACAAGTCATAGAGAAAAATAGAAATGACATGTTTTGAAAGCATTTGTAACTCCTGTTCGAACTTTATTTACACGCCCTTGTTGATATTAATCAACATTTCTAGGTACGTAAATGTTATCGATTCCAAGAGACATGTCGAGAAGAATATTTTTGTGAAACATTTGCTAATTTTTTTTGATTTTGTATTTTCTTTTTGAAATTTTATATTTTTGTATTTGTTTTTATATGTTTTATATTTTTGTATTTTGCTTTTCTAAAAAATATTTACATGTCGATGTTTGAAGAATATCAAGCAGATTCATTTGCAAGAACTTCCAGTTCTGCTGGAGTCAAACATCTCATACCAATTCGTCTGACAAGATACTGAAACCTATCTTCTGGTAAGGCTTTAGTAAACATATCAGCTAATTGGTATTCAGTTCTGACAAAGTACAATTCAATTATACCGTTTTTAACCTGTTCCTTGAAGAAATGATACCGAGTATGGATGTGCTTGGTACGAGAGTGTTGCACGGGGTTGCATGAGATTGCTATGGCTAAATGGGAGTCTTAATACAATGGTATTTTGTTATAGTTGAAGCCATAATCCTTAAGTTGTGTCCTCATGCACATTACTTGAGCACAACTTGTAGATAACGCCACGTACTCAGTGTTAGGAATTTTGTATAACAAACTTAATTCTGTTAGTGTATTATAGTTAGTTCTGCTAGTATAATAGTTAGTACTGGTAAAAGGATTATCATAGTTAGTACTAGTAGTGTTAAATAGTTAATACTGCTTATGTAATAGTTAAGTCTGCTTACGCAGAAATTAGTTAGAGTTAAAGATATGCATGAGATATCTTAAGAAAGGATATGCATTATCTTTATACGCGTTTTGTAAAGCCCATTAGGGTTTCCTTAGTCTATAAAAGGAACCCTAGGCATAGTCAATAGACATAGTTCTACACAAGATCATCGAGATCGAATAGTAATCATAGCTTGTAATCTGTAACCTAGGCAGATTTAAAGTTTAATATAAAAGTTCTTTTGTGATATTCATTATTTTTCTTCTTAGCATTATTGATTAGATTCCGCATAATCAATAGTGTTCACTCAGTGTTTCATCATTGTTACTTTAGATTTATCTAAGGCAACAAACCCTTTACAAGCTGAAGGTTTAGATCTATTCAGTAAATCGATCCAACAAGTGGTATCAGAGCTTGTGTGGAAACTCTGATTAAGAAGAACTCAACTGTAAGATGGCAGAACAAGACATTCCTCCACCCACAATCACTGCAATGAAGATCCCCATCATCAGGAAGGGAGAGTACGATATATGGAGCATGAGAATGCGCCAATATATCTGTCATACAGACCATAATCTATGGGATGTTATTGTCAATGGAGATTTAGAAGAAGAGCCTGCACCAACAACTGGAGAAACTTCTGCTCCTCCTGCTCCTAAGACTGCCAAACAACTGGCTGCAAGAAGGAATCAGGAAAGAGTTAAAAGCATCTTGCTTTTAGCAATACCTGATGAATACCTCCTCAAGTTTCACAATGTTGCTGATGCTAAATCACTCTGGGAGGCAATCAAATCGAGATTTGGTGGTTATATAGAATCCAAGAAAACGCAGAAAAATGTTCTAAAACATTAATTTGAAAAATTTTCTACTGCATAAAATGAAAGCTTGGACAAAGCTTATGATAGATTCCAGAAACTGATAAGTCAATTAGAGGTTCATGGTGCTCCAATTTCAAAGGAAGACATTAACCAGAAGTTCCTTAGAAGTCTTCCTTCTTCATGGAATCAAATTGCCCTCATCATGAGAAATAAGCCAGACATTGATGATATTGATATTGATGACCTTTACAACAATCTTAGAGTGTATGAAGATGAATTGAAAAGGTCATTAGGTTCTAACTCTGCTTCTCAGAATTTGGATTTTCTCTCCTCTGAAAATACTGGCAGTATTAATGAAGTTAGTACTGCCAGTGGATATTTTAGGGTTAGTACTGCTGGTGGAATTAATCAAGTTCAATCTACTCCATGTGCTCATGATATAGCTTACTCCTTCCTTGCACAACCAACAACCAGTCCTCAACTTGAGAATAAGGATTTTCAGTAGATGGATGGAGATGACTTGGAGGAACTAGACCTTCGATGGCAGGTGGCTATGTTGACTGTCAAAGTAAAGAAGTTCATTCAAAGGACAGGAAGGAATATGGACTTCAATGAAAAACGATCTGTTTCTCTTGACAAGTCAAAGATTGAGTGCTACAACTATCACATAAAAGGGTATTTTACTAGAGAATGTAGATCTGGAAAGAGTTAAGGAAGAAGATCTTATGGTGACAATGGCAGGAGCGATGCACCAACTAATGAATCTTCATCACAGGCACAGGTGGCTCAAGATGGTCTAGGAGGCTATGATTGGAGCAATGATTTTGAAGTAGAACCAGTCAACTATGCTTTGACGGACATCTCCTCTTCAAGCTCATCAAGTTCTTCTGACAGTGAGGTACAAGAATGTTTTAAATGTCTTGAATCATTTAAATGTCTTCAAAAGAACTATGATACTGAAAGAGAAAATCATAACAAAGCAAAACTAGAAATCAGGGGTTATGAAATAGCATTAGAGTCACTAAAATCCAGGATTATTAGACATGAAAAAATGAGGTAGCTTGGGGTGAGAAATATGAATTTCAGAATTATGAGCTTAAATGTAGAGAAATAAAGATTAACAACTTAAATCTGGAATTAGAGAAGGCTGTTAAAGAAAGAGATGAATTAAAAGATAAGATTGCTAAATGGGAAGAATCGACCAAGAATCTTGAGGAAATACTTAAAAGTCAAATGAGTGCTAGAGATAAAACAGGTTTAGGTTATAGCACACAATTGAATGAATTAAGTAGCAATCATGAAACTGATAGTGAGAACAGTTTGAGTATTTTTGATGGTAGATCAAGTGATGATGAGCATATACCAGAAAATGATAGATTTTCAAAGAATGGGTATAAAGTTGTTCCCCCTCCCATTACAGGGAACTTCTTAACCCCAAGAGCTGATATATCTTTTGCTGGATTAGATGAATATGCCATAAGGAATAAAATCATTGAGTCACAAACAACTGAGCTTAATAATAAAACAGATGAGACTGCAGGTAAAACAAATGATGCAAATACTGAAAAGCCTAAGTCAGTCAGTGAGTCAGTTGTGTCTAATCCTAAGATTAACAGAGATAGTGTTATCATTGAGGATTGGACCTCATTGATGTTTAGGAGGAAGTGTATGGAGTGCAAAAGTTAGACATGAGACTTGAGATGATAAAGTGGTCAAAATTCTCATAAACAAGAGTTAGGTTAGGATAGTAAATGCTTGTTTTGTTTATAAAAAGTAGCTGACCACTTGATCAAAAGGACGTTAATTTTTCCCATGACAAAATAGTCAAGAGTTTAATCTAAAAATATGGTTCATATACTGGTAAAAGGGAGGGCAAACCAGTTATGGGACAAAACCAAAAGGGTTATCATCAAAACTTTTCAAAATACCCACATTTAAGTAAGACTTTTGGTCCCATCTGGAGTTACTAACCAAGAACATGATTTGTTAGTATGCTAGGACTCGTAGCTACTGCTAGGCCAAGTGTTAGTTCTGCTAGGCCTGCTAGTATGTAGTCTAAATTTAGTATTGACCTATGCTGGTTATGTATCTAGACCCATTTACCCAAGAATAGACAATGTAAGACCAAAAGGCTCATGTTCACCTATTAAGAGGTCTTACTACACAAAACCAGCATTTAGACCCAAAGACTTAAAACAAGATGTTAAAACTTTTGGGGTTAAAAATATGACTACTGCTGGGAAAAGAGCAGTAGTTAATACTGGTAAGGGTAGCGTAAATACTGACCTTAAAAAGCAAGCTGGGTTTAGAGGCCTATGGGGAAATTCAAAATTTTTTTTTTATAAAATTTTTTAATTAATTTTTTTTTTTTTTTTTTTAAAAACTGGATCATGTGTCCAAAGACAGTGGATCATTCATGCTCAAAAGAAGGTTGAGTATATTGACCCAAAAGGGATTTCCAAGTCTGTAATGGCTTGGACCCCTAAGAGATAATAATTCTTTTACTTTTTGTGCAGGGCAATCCAAAGATCTTGTTACAGGATCATGCAGTGGTGGATAGTGGTTGCTCTAGCCATATGACTGGCAACAAAGCTTATCTTTCAGACTATGAAGATTACAATGGAGGCTTTATGGCTTTTGGAGTAGACCCAAAGGAGGTTAAAATAAGGTGTAAGTAAAATACAAAAACTGCTTAATTTAGACTGTAATGATGTTTTTTTTGTATGATGAATTTAAGTTTTATAATCTTTTTTGTTTTGAATAGTTTTCTCAAGAAATGTGGTGATAAGAACACAAGTGTTGTACCCTTGTTTACTGTGTCTGACATTTGCCTTATCTAGGTCTCCTAGCTTTAAGCTTCTTGATGAAAGTCAAGTTGTACTTAGAGCTCCTAGAAAGGATGATTGTGTACAGCTTGGATTTAAAGAACATTGTTCCTTCTGGAGGTATAACTTGTTTATATGCAAATGCAACAGCAGATGAGTCTAAATTATGGCACAGGAGATTAGGTCATGTAAATTTCAAAAATATAAATAAACTTGTTAAAGGTCACCTAGTTAGAGGTTTACCTTCAAAAGTTTTTGTGAATGACCACACTTGTGTTGCCTGCAAGAAGGGTAAGCAACACAAGGCCTCCTGTAAGGCCAAGTTAGAAAGAATCATCAGAAAGCCCCTAGAATTACTTCATATGGACTTATTTGGACCTGTCTCTATAGAAAGCATCAACAAGAAAAGGTACTGCTTGGTTGTGACTGATGATTTCAGCAGATTTAGTTGGGTATTTTTCTTAGCTACCAAGGATGAAACATCTGAAATCCTTTGTAATCTTATCATAGGCTTAGAAAAACAATTGAATCATAATGTTAAAATCATTAGATGTGATAATGGGACAGAGTTTAAGAACCATGCTATGAATGAATTCTGTGCTAAGAAAGGAATCAAAAGGGAGTTTAGTGTAGCTAGAACTCCACAGCAGAATGGTGTTGCAGAAAGGAAAAACAGGACCCTAATTGAGGCAGCTAGAACTATGTTAGCAGACTCACTTTTACCTATCCCATTTTGGGCAGAGGCAGTTAATACTGCTTGCTATGTACTGAATAGGGTATTAGTGACCAAACCTCAAAATAAGACACCTTATGAACTATTAATAGGTAAATCACCTAGTATTAGTTTTATGAGACCTTTTGGGTGCCCCTTGACTATTTTGAACACCTTAGATTCCTTGGGCAAATTTGATGGGAAATCTGATGAAGGTTATTTGCTTGGATACTCTACCTCTAGTAAAGCCTTTAGAGTATACAACAAAAGGACCAAAAGGGTAGAAGAGAATCTGCACATTAATTTTCTTGAAGATCAACCAAATGTGGCAGGAACTGGTCCTAATTGGATGTTTGATCTTGATTTTCTCACCAATTCAATGAATTATATTCCTGTTAGTGTAGAAAATCAGGTTAATGTGGATGCAGGTACACAAGATTCTTATGTTGCAGGTTCATCAGGAAAAGATAAAGGACATACTCAGGAATACATACTGCTTCAACTTCAACCTCATAGGACAAGGATTCCAGTAAAGGATGTTGTTCAGGATGCACAAGAAAAACCTTCTGAAAATGCTTCTTCAGACAAGGATGTCAAAGATTCAAAAGATGCTGCTGATAAGGAAGAACAACATCAGATGCGAGAAAATGAAAAAGATTTGCAAGATGAACTTGAGATGATGGTTACTCAGGAATTGGCTGCTAAAGCTATGGATGATGTTTCAAGACAAGCATTTGAAGAAGAAAAGAGGAGAATTACATCTCAAAAGAAGGCAGCTCAAGCTACCAGTACTAACCAACTTAGTACTGATAGGCCATTTGTTAGTACTGATAGATCATTTGTTAGTACTGATAGGTCTAACACATAAAATGTTAGTGCTGCTAGTACTTCCAAAGGTACAAATGCTGATGAATCATCATTTGTCTATCTTGGAGGCAAAATACCTATTGATGCATCTACTCTCCCTAATGCTGATTTACCCATTGATCCAAATATGCCTGCCTTGGAAGATGCTTCTGATACTCTTCCAAATGATGGAATATTCAATGGAGCTTATGATGATGATGAAGATGTGGGTGCAGTGGCTGATTTCAACAACATGGATAACACCATTGTTGTCAGTCCTATTCCCACACTCAAAATTTATAAGGATCATCCACAAGGACAAATTCTAGGAGATCTTACATTAGCAGTTTAAACAAGAGGGAAGATTCAAAAGGCTTCTTCAGCACAACAAGCCTTGGTAAGTTACATTCACAGACAAAACAGAACAAATCACAAGGATCATCAGAACTGTTTGTTTGCATGTTTTCTCTCTCAAGAAGAACCCAAGACTATATCATAAGCCTTACAAGATGAAAGTTGGGTTGAAGCAATGCAAGAGGAATTGCTTCAGTTCAAACTACAAAAGGTTTGGGTACTTGTTGATTTGCCATATAGGAAAAAGGTAATTGGCACAAAGTGGGTCTTCAGGAATAAGAGGGATGAGAGAAGTATTGTTGTGAAAAACAAAGCACGGCTTGTAGCACAAGGGTTTAGACAGGAGGAAGGTATAGATTATGATGAGGTTTTTGCACCTGTTGCCAGAATTGAGGCAATTAGGTTATTTTTAGCCTTTGCATCATACATGGGATTTACTGTCTACCAAATGGATGTTAAAAGTGCATTTCTCTATGGCACTATTGAAGAGGAGGTGTATGTCCATCAACCTCCAGGCTTTGTTGATCCTGCTCATCCAAACAAAGTCTATAAGGTGATCAAAGCTCTTTATGGTCTACATCAAGCTCCTAGAGCTTGGTATGAGACACTTTCTTCTTTTCTGATGGAAAATGGTTTCAGAAGAGGTACCATAGACAAAACATTGTTTATCAAGAAGAAAAAGAGTGACATTATGTTAGTCCAAGTGTATGTGGATGACATTATTTTTGGTTCTACAAAGAAGTCTATGTGTACAGAGTTTGAAGACAGTATGCACAAAAGATTCCAGATGAGTTCCATGGGTGAACTCACATTCTTTTTGGGACTGCAGATGAAGCAACAACCTGATGGAATCTTTATTAGTCAAGACAAGTATGTAGCTGACATCTTAAAGAAGTTTGATTTTTTGTCCATCAGAACAGCTACTACTCCTATTGAGTCTAATAAACCACTGGTCAAGGATGAAGATGGTGTAGATGTAGATGTACATGTCTACAGGTCTATGATTGGTTCCCTAATGTATTTGACTGCATCAAGGCCAGACATCATGTTTGCTGTCTGTGCCTGTGCTAGATTTCAAGTCACTCCAAAAGCTTCACACTTAAATGCAGTAAAAAGGATTTTTAGGTACCTCAAACATCAACCCAAATTAGGTTTATGGTATCTTAGGGATTCACCTTTTGTACTAGAAGCTTTCTCAAATAGTGACTATGGAGGAGCCAGCCTTGATAGAAAATCAACTACAGGTGGATGTCAATTTCTTAGTAGAAGATTGATATCTTGGCAATGTAAGAAGCAGATTATTATGGAAAATTCTACTATTTGATATCATAATATTTGCAGCTGCAAACCCTTGGTAAATGTATTATGATACAGAATCAGATGACGAATTATGGTTTCAATACATGAACACCAGAACACATATTGATAAAAAAGAGCACTATAAGGTTATCAAAAATCCCTGCTTGCCTCATTCAAGGACCAAGCATATTGAGATTTGTTTCCATTTTATAAGAGATTGTTATGAGAAGAGATTGATAAAGGTTATCAAGATTCACACAGGTTCTAATGTTGCAGACCTTCTCACCAAATGATTCGATGTCACAAGATTTAACTTTTTGGTGGTTAGCATTGATTAATTGGAATCTGTAGCTATAATTGAGGAGCAATATGCATTGAGTATATTTTGGTATATAAAGTTATGTGAGCAGACAGATTTTGCCAATGGTGATGTCTTTCATTCAGTTATTTGGGTTCTAGAGAGTCATTAGAGAGAGATATGGATGGTACTGCAGAGTTTTTGTTGTCAAACTTGTTCGATTTTTGGTTAACAAAAGTTAGTACCGACAGGCTTAAAGTTAGTACCGACAGGCAAAGTTTGTACCGCTATAAAGCCGTTAGAGAAAATACCGGTAGGGGTCTAGAGTGTAATTTTTGGCGGTTTCTTCGCCATTGGGGATGCTACTACTATAAATACCCATCTCAATTACACAATTGATCCTTCTTAGCTCTCTTAATCGATTTCAATTAACAAACCCTAATTATTCATCATCGACGATTACCAAAATCAAATAAACGATGGCTAGTTTGGAATTCTGTTCTAAGCACAATATGGTGGCCTATTTGGAAAAGACATATGGGAATACAGAGTTTTAAGGGAAATTTATTTTTTATACCATGAATCATTGCATTAGTTGTAAAAGCTGTCACACCCCCAAACTGGGCCTAGACGGAATACGTGTCCGAGGGCGTGACGTCATAACAATCCGATCACAAAGCAATAAAGAACGACCACTAATCATGGACGTTTGAAAAAGTTTACTCGTTGCATAAAATAAATAGATTTAAGTTTTACAGCCCATAATGATTAAGTTAAAAAGTAGCGGAAGCATAACAAAGTTTTAATAATGACAACGAGTAAATAACAAGATAAGTCTTGAAATTGGCGAAGTCACATAGCACATAGACTCCACATAGCATCAAGAATCATTCCAAGCTAAGCACCTGAGAAAACATGTTTAAAACGTCAACATAATGTTGGTGAATTCATAGGTTTAAGTTGATACAAGAGTGGACCACAAGATTTCAAAACGTATGTGACTACTATAACGAATACAGCACCACATAAAAAGTATTTATTGTTGCGCTAAGCTCATGACACCGAAGCTAATTAAGTCAACAGGGCATGTTACATCCTATTGCAAAGTATTCCTGCCCTAAGCTGGTGTCCCAAACCAAAGACCACCAAAAGTATGTTCGACATGACATATATCCGTTTGTTCATCGACGACAGAACAAGTAAGTGCATGCTTACCCGGATAGGGATAATTAGTCCCAATAGATCTATCTATTCACTCGCGCTCCCTCAACCGGTCCTCCGGTCGAGAAACTAACAGTTCATGATAAGTTGGGCAGTAGTAGGTTTGTAAGCTACTTAGGCAACACATAAACAAGTAAAACTCACGTAAAGAACTTGTGTCCAGTTTAAAAGCAAACAATGTTTCTCACCCCAATAGTATAAAGCGTTTGTAAATCAGTAAAAACGTGGGGCTATGAACTCACCTTAGCAGGGGTAAGCGATTATCACAAACAATGATTAAGATATAAAGGAGGTCAAGCCTCGACCTAGAGAAAGTACGTGTATGAAACTTGAGCATTTATATCAAAAGAAAAACAAGTAAAGCATCCATGTTTCATGCAATTAAAGCATCTAAAAGTGTTTGGCGTTTTAGAAATAAAAGGACATTGAATTGTTCAATGTCTTAGATAAATCCGACATCTTGTGAAAAATTAACTATTATTTAGAAACTATCTTTTTATAAGGACAACTTTTTAGTTTCAAATCGTTAATAGCGTCCCCTATTTTCTTGAGTTTCCATATTTTATAAATCGCCTAAACAATTCTAAACCGCCTACTCTTTATGTTTAAATCGCCTAAAATGTCCGTTTCGTATTATTTTTAATAATCCTACTTTTTATTAAGTTTGGCATCTCAAATAATCGTTCATGACGTTTCTAGTTGTTCTAACTAATTATCTAGCATTTCTATATGTTTCGCTCGTATTTAAAACATCCAAAATCGTCCGAAAGTGCCCGAAACCCTCTTTTAAAATTCCCAACAGCCCACTTTCTTTAGTGTTTTCCTTAAAAACCTATTTTTCCGATTTGTGGTAAAAATGTCTCTCATTATTGACTTTTAGGCTAAGCGATCGCCAACGTTATAGTAAAATCTCATTTCGGACAACTTTCGTGTTTTACACTTTGGCCGATTCGGACCCGAAGGGCTCCGAATCGCCCGTTTTAGCTGCTGATCTGGTCTTGCATTTTTCCAATTTCGCCGAAAATGTTTCAAGTTTCATTTGGTCATAACTTGGCCGTTTTAAGTCCGATTTTAAAGTGTGATATATGAAAAATTATCTATTCGAAACGAGCTCTTCGAAAACTACTTTCACGCCTAATGAAAACATTTTTAAGTCGCTCAAACCCTCAAAACAAAATCGGGACAGCAAGTATAGTTTGCCGAAAAGTGACCAAAAATCAAGCCAAATCGCATAATAGTGCCTAGTCTAGTTCAACCTTCATTTACCAACAATCCACCACAAAACTAACCTTAAACCAACCTAATCTCTATTGTTGCAACTCTCATCCACTCTCAATCTCACCAAGAACATATTATAAAACAAACATGAAACTTTTTGTCATAAGATTTCCAAATATGAGAGTGAGACGTAATGAAGCAAAAATAATAAAATTTAGTTTTGCTTTTGAGTAAAGAATATCACAAAAACACATGGATCTTTAATAATAACAATAGATCTAACGACAAAATTCAAAACAACATCAAAATAATACAAGATGGGTCAAGAAATACTCACAAAGATCGAGGCAATGCACGACGGAGAAGACGGACACACAAGATCTTGCGACAACCCACTTATAAACTTGTGGAAACCCTAGATTTATGATTCTTGAAAACTCTTGAAAAATGAACCGGAGAACAACACATGGGGGAGTCGGAACCGTAGATAAAAGGCGGGAGATGGAATGTAATGATATATACTTGGGATCTTGAAGACAATCAAAAGATATGGATGTGTTTGTGTGCTCTAGTTGTGCCGTGAGATATGGAGCAAGAGGAGGGAGTAGACAATTTTTGGTGGCTTGAAATGAAGTAATAGACCCTAAGTGTGAGATATAGAATGGTATTTAATACTTTGAACCAAAGGTGTTTGTGTCATGGGGTTTTCGCCAAACATGGCTCACAAGGACCAAAATGGTCAAGGTTTTCAGCTAAAAATTTCAAGTAACATGGTCATGGTTCAAATACTTGGTTATAATTTGAATTCTAGTCAAATGGTTAGTCAAAGTGGTAAGCAACATGTGAAGTGTAAGAGATGGCATGCATGCAAAATACAAGACAACAAAGATGTCATTTTCTCATCTTCCATGCACACATGGGTGGGACTTTCAAAATAAGATGCCAAATCTTTAATTTTAAGTCCAAGTATAATTGTTGTTGATGTTGTGGCGCCACATTTTGGCTAGGGAAAAAGGTGAACGAAATTTTTATGTTTATGGTATAATTTTATCGATAACTTGAGTTTACACGAAATAGGATTTTTTTAGTTTCACGAGGGGGGGGTGGGTTTCCGTTGGTCAAAAACGCGAAAAATGCAATATAAAAGAATAAAGCCTTAAAAATTAATATCGAAAGTGATAATAATCACGAAACACTCAGGAAGTTCATAATAACACATATAATGCCTAAAATAATTTATATCCGATTGCCGGAACGCTCCCGTGACGTTTACCGCAGTTTTTAACCGCAGACTAGTTCCCGGTAAACTAGTCAGATTTAAACGTAACGAATAAGATTTAAAGAAGAATTACTCTGAGTGGTCGGAATACTAACCGGAAAATACGGGTGTGACATCCTTTTCCCTTAGAAAAGCATTTGTCCTCAAAGCTAGGACGTAGCTTAGATGCGTATGTAGGTTAGCAAACAGATTAGGGTACATCTTCGGCATTGTCATTCGCGTTCCCAGGTAAACTCGGACTCTTTTAGAATTCCAACGTACCTTCACGATTGAATTCGACATTGCTCAATCGGGCTAGACTTCGCGGTCCATAAACTCAACTTGGTTCTTCAATGAAATGGATTCTTTTCATCAATTTGATTTCGTTTTCCCAATGGGAATCTGCGAGCGGTTCAACGTATAAGCACTTCTTTAAGTTTCGGTAGACGTGAAAGGTACTATGAACCGGCGACAGTATCTCCGGTAATTCTAGCCAGATATTCAACGTATCCCACCTTGGCGAGAATTTTGAAAGGTCCAATATAACGAGGTTTCAAGGCTGTTCCCCGTTTTGCCGAAACGTATAACACCTTTCCAGGTGGTGGGTAACGATACTTTCAACATAACTCTATCCCCAACCTGAAACTCTAATGGCTTACGTCTCTTATCAGCATAGCACTTTTGTCGATCTCGTGAAGCTTGCAGACGATGCTTGATTTGTATAATCTTCTCTGTTGTCTCACGAACAATTTCTGTGCCCCAGTAAGTTTGTAACGTCCTCCCACCTCTAGCCCAACACACACACACACACACCGGCATTTGCGACCATACAACGCCTCAAAAGGTGCAGCCTTAATACTTGTATGATAGCTGTTGTTGTAGGAGAATTCTATTAAGGGTAAATGTCTGTCCCATCCCTTCCCGAAGTCCATCACACATGCTCGGAGCATGTCTTCCAATGTTTGGATAGTCCTCTCACTTTGACCATCTGTTTCGGGGTGATATGCTGTACTTCAAATCTAATTGCGTTCCAAAAGCTTCTGAAGAGATTGCCAGAATTGGTGACACGAACCTACCATCACGATCAGAGATGATCGAAACAGGCACTCCATGTCTCGACACCACTTCTTTCAAGTATTGCCTGGTCAGTTTCTCCATTGAGTCATTCTCCTTTGCTGGCAGAAAATGAGCAGACTTAGTGAGTCGATCGACTATAACCCAAATCATATCTTGCCCACTTGCCGTTTTTGGTAGCTTTGTCACGAAGTCCATAGTTATGTTTTCCCATTTCCATTCAGGGATTTTTGGTTGTACCAACAGACCGGATGGTTTTTGGTATTCTGCTTTAACCTTTGCGCAAGTCATGCATTTACTTACATATGTGGCAATTTCTGCTTTCATGTTGGGCCACCAGTAAAGCTTTTTCAAATCTTGGTACATCTTGTCCGATCCAGGGTGGATCGAATACTTTGACTTATGCGACTCATGCATAATCAAAGCTCTCAAGTCACCAAAACATGGTATCCAACTTCTATTCTTCAAACACATCGTTCCATCTGCACGTGGCTCCAACTTCTTAATCATGCCAAGCAAATCTTCTGCTCCATAATTCTCTTCTTTTCTCGCCTCAACCTGAGCATTCAAGATCCGCGCAGGGAGGTTCAAACCGATTGTCATAACCAAGGCTCGAACTCGTAGTGGCTTAGGTCTATTCTTTCGGCTCAACGCATCAGCCACCACATTCGCCTTTCCCGGGTGGTAACGTAACTCGCAGTCGTAGTCACTTAACAGCTCTAACCACCTACGTTGTCTCATATTCAACTCTTTCTGATCAAGAATATGTTGCAAACTCTTATGATCAGTGTACACAACGCACTTCGTGCCGTAAAGGTAATGTCTCCACATCTTGAGAGCGAACACCACAGCTCCCAATTCCAAATCATGTGTCGTGTAGTTCTTCTCATGGATTTTGAGCTGGCGGGAAGCATAAGCTATGACTTTCTCTTTCTGCATCAACACTGCGCCTAATCCCTTATGAGAAGCATCACAATATACTACGAAGTTTTCACTTCCTTCGGGCAATGCCAAAATCGGTGCACTACACAACTTTTGCTTCAATGTCTGGAAAGCAGTTTCCTCCTTTTCACCCTAATTGAACTTTACACTTTTCTGAGTCAGCTTCGTCAGTAGTAGCCAGCAAGACCTAGAAATTGGCGAATTTCTGTTGGAGTCTTGGGTGATTCCTAATCCTTGATTGACTTAATCTTCGCAGGATCCACGTGAATGCCTTCACTATCAATCATGTGTCCAAGAAATTATACATTCGATAGCCAAAAGTCGCACTTTGAGAACTTGGCGTACAATTCTTCCTTCTTGAGCAACTCCAAAATTAGTCTAAGATGTACATCATGTTCTTCCTTGGTCTTAGAGTATATCAAGATGTCATCAATGAACACGATCACCAATTTGTCTAAGTACAGTCAGCATACTCGATTCATCAGGTCCATGAACACTGCGGGCGCGTTAGTCAACCCGATTGGCATCACTTGGAACTCGTAATGACCATAGCGAGTTCTAAACGCTGTCTTTGGGATATCCTCGTCACGAACTTTGAGTTGGTGATAACCAGACCTCAAGTCAATCTTCGAGTACACACTTGGTCCTTGTAGTTGATCAAACAAGTCGTCGATTCTC